>JAUJPO010042010.1:0-17947 GCA_032270745.1 Tiaropsis multicirrata
TTCAACAACCACAAAAGGACAACTGCTGAAGACTGGGAACAACCGTACCAACTTGATTTGAAAGTGTCTACCCGAATGGACAAAAGATCAGTGAAGGTATTATTAGAGCCTGAAACATGTTGAAAGTGAACCAAGAGATTTATTCAATTCGTTAAGAAAAACATCTCCCTTGCCAAACACATCATTTGCTTGTCCTTAGAAGACCCTGATGACCAACAGAAAAAATTGCTTCGTTGTCAGTATTGATAATAACCTGCTTGTTGATAAGATGATGTCCAAAGGTAGCAATAGAGGCAGAAACTGCAAAAAGTTTGAGAACAAACATATGAGTCAAGCCTGAGACATCATATGGCCATGCTAAAAAGATCTATTGGCCCTGGAAAAAGGATCCCAGAGGCATAAGTGAAGAAGGACAAGGAACTGACAGAACAAAGAGGATCAGGAATAAAGGACAGACTGTTCCAAGACAAGAGAAACTCAGACCACATCCCCAACTCAAGCCTTGCACTAGATGGGATGTCAATCTGATGATATAATTTAATGCCAGATGTGGAAAGATAATCATCCTTCCATAACCACTTTGCAAGCAAAAGATAACTTACCTATCATGGACAGAACTTCCTGTTTTGTCCACTTTCTTCTATTCAACCACGATAAAACCAAATGTATAAAGCTCAACTAATTTGTCCCTTGGCAACCAAATGATAGAGGAGGAAGAATCAATCTTAATTCCCAAAAAATAAATGATTTGACTAAAACCTTCAAGCTTATCTATCGTTACAAGAACACCACATCATACATCTAATAATACGCCATAATCAACTCCCTTCTGCTCAAACGCTCTCAAAACCCAAAGCATAAGTGAAAAAGTCGTCGAAATAATGAGTAAGAACAGAAAGAAGAATTTACAACCAAGTATCCACTTCAGGTCATTGGTAAAGGAGTTAAATATGCAAGGTGAAGAACGGTTTCAAAATGGAAGATAAGTGTCCAGAAAGTGCTAATCCTGCCAAAAATATCCAACAGGGGCCAATCCTCTGGGTGCACCAGACAAAGGCAAAATCATGCTGAATATCAACCTTAGCCATGTAACACCCTTTCCCCATTGCATGAACCAAACGTACCGCCTCATCAAAAGAAAAATACTAGACATGACACATCTCAGAGGGAATTCCATCATAGACTGAGCTACCAGCAGGTGAAGAAAGATTCAACACAGATTAGGGAGAGGAGGAGCAGGGAAGGGGCTTGAAGTAAATCCACGCTCAAGTTCCTTCAAAATTAACGCAGAAACAACATTCCCATTATGAATCACCAAGAGGTTGTTACAAATAGAACTAGTAAGAGGAAGGCCCCGAAAACCAATCCTGAAGCCATTGGAGAACCCATCAACAAGAAAATCAAGATGTCCCTTCGATACCCGTCCGACAACAACTGTGAGAGGGGATGGTTAGGTTTAGGCAGGGGGGACGTTGAAGACCTGGCATGGTGGATAAGGCTGGCGAAAACCACTGGGTGGGAACTACCTGCAACATATTGGGAACCCCACGAACTCCAGCAATCTGCTGCGGACTAACCCTTGGTGAAGGAAAGAACAAAAGGGCATCTGGGAGCCAGGTGGTCCTGGCTTGACATGAAAATTAAAAAGGGAATTGTAACTAGAAGCCAAACTACTTTTGGGGTTGTTTGCTATCAGAATTCTGAAAACCTGATCATAAGCATAACAGACCTTATTGACCTAAACAACTTATTGACCTTAACAATTTAATAGGCAACCAAACCTAAACCTAATAATGCCTTGGAAGTAAATGGACCAGGCCGTCAACGATGATTGGACATCTCTAATCTTGGCTTTCTTCAGTGTTTTTGAATCCGATAACTGACTGTCGTCTGATGACAGTGAAAACTTATCCCCGTCGAATTGAAACGAAATATAGATGCAGCAGGCTTTCCCAAGTTCGCAGGTAAAAGATGATCAAATATGACAAACTCACCGGTCTTGATTTGGATGATAATTTTGGCTGGAATTGGTGGGAGATAGAAATGTTTGTTGTGGAGTGTTTCCTTGAGCAAGAGAATCGTAACTTCGGTTACCATCTTGAAATAGATCGTATAGACTAAAGTGCTGACCCGGCAAATTCTGCTCTGGAAAGAAATTGAGTTGATAATGCATTATTAGTGATCCTTCTGTCAATAGTTGTAGTATTTGCAGATGATGATGCCATGTGGATACTCAAAGTTCTGTAAAACAGATATGTGTTGAGTGGCAAGAGGTAGATCCAAAATGAACCGCAGTTAAATTAAAATGTGTGTACAAGAGCCGTGGGGACGGGGTATGAGCTTTGGGCGGGATAATGCAAGGCTGTCGGAATCAGGATGGGCGAACCGCCACAGGGTGGTGGTGTGTAAATTATGCTGATTGGAGTTAACCTGAGCAAAGTATTTGCTCCAAATTTTCATATATAACTAGAGGGTTAAACTTTGTGGAATTTACTGTAACTATTAAAAGTCTAAAATCAACCTTTCAATTAAATACACGTTATCCTCGTCATGACGTTATATTGTTATATATAGATTTATTTTGTTGGAGATTTTTTTTTCAATCGAGTGAATTTTCTTCAAGTACATATTGTACAAAGCCCTTGATAATTCACCTTAATGGTTTCTTTTTGCTACTAAAGGTTGTTTTAATACACTGCATGAAATTTAATGGTTAATTCCAGCGATAGCGACCTTAGATGTTTTTGAGCTGAGAATGATAGATTGTCCGAAAGGTATAAAGTAGAATAGCCGGTAATATAAACAAAGCTACGAATGCAAAGGGAGAAAATAATATGCCTAAAAGGGGTTGAATGAGAAAATGAGTCAAGTATAATTGCACGAAACGAAATATATTTAAACCGAATTAGCATATAAGAAATACAAGTAACTAGAATAAACGCAAAGCTAGATGGGAATTGGGGGAACATTGGGGATGTACCAAGGCACAATGTTAGACTGAAGCAATAGAAATACTAATCGGTTACGAAGAAACCCAAACTATTCCCAATGCCATGCCCAAACCCGGCTATAAAGTACAACTACACTGTACTGTCCCACACTGATGTCGTATCTGACACCTTAGACATGAGCTGCTGAAACTCTTCTATCAATTTGTCTGAAATACGTAGGTACCAAATATAACAATCACTTGACCACCTCCCAAGTATCTTGATAAGTGCATCCAAGGCCCCAACAGATAACACGGCAGAAGCACCACCTATGCGAAAGCTATGCGTGCTGATATCCTTGATATCTGGTAATCTCTGTTGCAAGAGATTTGAGATATGCCTGCGGGTAAGAAATTGTCCATTGTAAAGTCTATAAAGTGGAAGTAGTGGAGTCTTGAGGTAGTGCACGAAGGTATGATCTCATAGCAGCTAAGGGACATAGGAGCGCAGAGGTCGCACTTATTCTACATGATACTTGCCTGTCTGTTGAAAGAGATATCTGATTTAATTAGGTGTAAAGTGTAGTCGAAGCTATTGGTAGTTGGTGACGTATACTCTGACACTATAAGCAGATCAAAGAAAGCTGTAAGTGCTGCTGCCATGTACATTAGCTTGTCCCTCTCACAGTGGGCCCAGAAGGGGGTTCAAGCGGACATTGTACATTATGAGCTTAAAAATTATCGACTTTGGCTGAAATTTGGTACAACTCTACCTTAGGTGGATATCTTTGTTGATTTAGCTTATTTTTTGAAAATTTTGATTTTTCCGCCCTCTAGGGACTGGGTCCCAGTACCAAAATTGACCTTAAAACTGGTTGGAGAGCCTACAAGGTGCATAGATAATTGTATTTGGCTGAAATTTGGCACATCTCTTTGTTAGGCGATATAAGTGGATATTTAATAAAAAAATTTAAATTTTTTATTTTTCCGCCCTGGGGATTGGGTTCCAGTACTAAAATTGACCTTTTAAACTGGTTGGTGAACCTACAAGGTGCATAGATAGTTATATTTGGCTGAGATTTGGCACATGTCTTCATTGGGCCAATAAAAGTGAATATTTAATTAAATTTTTGAGAATTTTTAAATTTTCCACCCTGGGGACTGGGTTCCAGTACCAAAATTGACCGTAAACCTGATTGGAGAGCATATAAGGTGCATAGATATTATTTTTCTGTCCTGGGGACTGGGTCCCAATTACCGATTTGAATTTCTTCTACACAGAGAAAACCAAAGCATGTCTTAAAATCTAAGAATGAAACAGTTGACATACAGACAATGAAATGTAAGTTATTTTAAATGTTAATCATCAGTTAAAAATTTCAATAAAGAATCATATTCATTGTCGCAGTTTTGAATTGCAATTTTCAACTTCTCACAACCTCGAATAGTATGTCCTGAAGCTTTACAATGTTTACATGAAAGACGCTCTCTTGTCTTTATTACCATGGGATCACTTTTATCCCAGAGCCGATTAATACAATCGGAAAGGTTGTCAAATTGATTTGTTTTTCGGGACATGTTTAATCTGTATTGTCTTAAAAATTTGTTGTTAGCTTCAATACCAGATTCAGTGAAGTTAAGAAGTCCAGTATTCATATTTTGTTCAATTAGTTCTGCACTATGCCCTAAGACAATATGCGCACTTGGGGTGAATTCAATCCACTTGATAGAAGCAACATGAAGGTAGGTTTCTCGACAAAACTCATGATATTCATCAATCTTGACCTTTCTGTTTGAGTTAATAATCGTTAGAATGACAGCAATATTTAACACTAATCGATCGATTTTCTCTTTAATCTCAGAACTGTCAATACCTTGGGTTAATAACCTCCGATTACTCGTGTTCAGCATCATCTTTGCTACATTACCAGTAGTTGAGGTCCCACCATGACCTGTTGGGTCAACCTTCTCTAAAGCTATTGCTGTATGGTCCTTTACCCTATCTTGTATTTCTTCTTTAGCCTTTTTAAGAAACTGTAAAGCTCGACTTATACGATTTGATACATCAAGTTTTGCCTCCGACCATGAAAAATGCCCTGCAGTTGCATGGTAACATATTTTGAAGATCCATCCAAAACATCGAAGCAAATTATGAAGAGGATGCAAATTGTTGATATCCTCTTTTGTAATAGGCTCTTGAGTTACCCCTTTGCGTACGCTGTAATCTCCTTTCTTCCGGTTTTGTTCCAAATGAAGATTACTTTCACAAATTTTGAGTGTTTGCTCAAGTGATCGATCAATAGTGAAGCCTGAATCAATATTTTCAACATCTTTGCATTGCTCTTTGCTGTTTGTGCACAAGCAACAAAACGCTCCTCCAAGACCAGTAACCAAAGTATGTAGCTTTCCATCTATCATAGACATTTTAGCATCAACTTGTATTTTGAGAGACTTGTCGCCATGTTTCACAGAGAACATAACATCTTTTCTTTCTTCTTGGACTTGAGACACTATTTGGCAGTTTTCTCTTGTTTCTTTCCCCATCAAAAGCATGACCGGACGGCAAGATGAAGAAGAAGCATGTAAAGGATTCTGCCAAAGAATATCACCGTTGAGTTTCTTCAAATTCTCAATACGAAACATGTACAATATTATATTATTTGTTTCTGCTGACCCAACTTGATTAAAAATAGAATGCCCGCCACTTCCATCAAGACCATCATGTAAGGTTAGCTTTAGTTCATTCAGATCATGAAATGCTGGAAGCTCGATTGATTTTATAAGTTGAGACGAAGTAAGTTGGAGACGTTTAACATAATCAAACTTTACCCCCTGAAATGGGTTTATCAATTTCTCTACAGCTGGTCTGCGCTCTTTTCGAAATTCATCCAATTGTTTATATGGGGGCAGAATATCATTGCCAGCATTTTTAAGTAGAATACAAATTCGGTGTATATACGCTTAGACATTTTACCAGCCTCGTATATTGCAGATGCTACTTCCAAAGAAATATATTGTGCTAAAGAAGGAATATAATTTTTGAGAAGTGATTTCCCAATTTTAGCAATCTCCTTATTTTCTAAATACTTCTGTTTCAATCCGAACGCAAATAACTTGCCAGGTGTAGTGTTTTCATTTTGGGCTTTGCGGTGAGAAATATCCATAAATTCCTTTGCTCGGCGACGCTGCTGACGGCTGCTTACTTCTTCAAAAGGTCGTATTGGTTTATCAATGTAATTTTTTCGTAACAAACAACCCGTCCCTTTTGTTCTTGATGAGCTTGTCTTGGATTGCTTTTTTCTTTGGAAAGTTTTATATTCAGCAAACTTATCTTGGACATCTTTGATTAATTGTTCACTTTTGGAAACACCCAATTTCTGGCTTACTACTTCAATGACTTCTTCAAAGTCAGGTTCCTTATCAAACTGGTTTTTTTTACAACCCTTGAAAACTTCAAATAGCTCCGTATCTGCTATCACATCCATTCTTTATTGTTATACTGAAATCACAAAAAAACAAAATTATAATGCCACGTTTTATGACAAACTGATAAAAACATTATATCCACAAATTAAAACTGTTTTGCTTTGCAATTTGTAATTTAATAAATCACTCTACTCTATACCTTAATAAATGAACTACTCTAGAACTTATAAACTACCCTGATGGTCACCTGTAATGAAAACTCATATTGAGTACATTTAACAAATTCAAGAACATGCTTTCAATAAAAATAAAAATAGTATTTAAAACCCTCAAACACCCCTATCTCCCAAACTAATTTTCTTCTCCATGTTATATGATAATTTTTGATAAACCTCAATTTTTAATTATGTGCCTAAGAACAGATTTTTTTCATATTGCATATTTAGAAAGATGTATACCTTGGTGTTTTATTTTGAGAAGTTTAAAAAAATTCATCTTAGGCAAAGCGAGTTATTGCTTGCTAAGTACCAACGTTTGGTGAATTTTTTGACACTTTTTTGGAAAGAAATTTAGCCTTGTTCTTCTATTTATTGCCTTAATTAGCTCCAAGGTTCAATAATAGTACTTTAAATTTTACTTTTGTTTAATATTATATCAGTAGACCGAAAGAAACCCAAAATTAGAGTTTAAGCAGAAAAATTTACCATTTTAGACGTTAAATATTGAAGCAATGGCATTTTTCCATTTAAAATGAGTAAAATGAGAAATGCAAAATTGACCAACTTCGAATGAACATAGAATATGACCTAGTAGGATTCAAATTAAAAACTATACCATTTTCAGACACCTTAGAGCATCTACTTTTCAAAAATCGTAATGATAAATGCAAATTCAAAAATTGCTAAATTTTTAAATGTCCGCTTGCGAGCCCACTGTGCCTCTGAGGCAGGTTAGACTACCGGATGAAGTGCGCAATGCGCGACATGTGAGCCACTGGTATTGGAAGTTTAGGTGTCCGTCTGCGTGAATTGCCTTGAGCACGACAGATGCCACGTAGTGTGTGGAAAAGTAGAGGATATTCTGATGTTGAAGCATGAAAACCAAGCAACGTGTTTTGGCGTAATACTCCATATAAATACACCTTGATTGGCCCATGAGCTAGACTGCGATTAGCCTCAGCTGTAGCAAAGTAACAGAACGAAGACTCACACACTGGAAATGCGACTGTGTTCTGAGATCCCCAAAAGTTTATGTAAGATCTGACTCCGGTCATATATGTTGATGAAGTAGAAGTGGCCAACGACTGTCTCAAGTATCCAACCAAAGATCTGTCCAGCACTGCCAAACCGTCCGTGGGATGGGCGTGGGAAGAGGATGAGCAGAAGGGCAAATCGATAAGAAACGATCCACCTGAAGACGAAAGAGAAGATCAGCAAACACACTATCAATCCCTGGGATGTGTTTGAAGGAGAAATGTTGAAACGAGTGCAAAAAAAGAACATTATAAGGGCTTATAAGGGCTGAAATGGCCTTGTCTCTCGAAGAACCCGAGGCCCAAATGGTAACAATAGCCTCGTTATCGGTGTAGATACAAATGGACTTGTTAAGCAATGTCAAGTGATTCATCTCCACTGCCTCGTCAAAAGAAGTATAGCGCACAGAACAATCCTCAGGGGGCAATGCCATCATTGATTGATGGGGCAGAAAGATCCAGGATGATGCGATGGGTCCCACCTTTTTTGAGAACTGCCCCCAGAGGGGAACACTTGGTACACATTGCTTGGGACCAACGGGGAATTAGATGATGTTGTTACCTCCTGGCGCTGCCGGGTGGGGCTGGCTGTTGGCGTTGGAGTTGCCTGCTGCTGCTATAAACTGTCATGATTCTGTTTATCGTTTGACTTGTTATTCTTTGGCTTTTTCTTCTTAGGCGAAGCCAAGACTGCCAATAGGGTAATCAGCAGCCAATATAAAAGTGATCTCATGGTGTAGCTAGATAGCAATTCTTTAAAGTTTAGTAATGATCTCTTAAAAATATTCTAAAAACTAATGCTGGAGAGAACTGAGCTCTAAGAGGTGAGGGCTTAAATAGCCAGGTGACTATGTGGGACTAGGCTTGGTGTTTAATAGCCTGGAAACCAAATGCTGCTCCAGTCTAAGCACTTAGGAGATCCTGCCTAGGTTTCCAGGCTATCTAGCCTATATTCCTAAGATGATCTAGCAAAGGTACCTAGCTAATCTAGCCTAGGTACATGTGTAGCTGATGAAGAGACAAATGCAAAGCCTTGTAACTAAGCTATCTGAGATGCAAGCAGGCCTTGTGACTAGGCTATCTGGGAATTAACCTAAGTTATAAATAACTCCATTTATCCTTTAACGATTTTACCAAAGACAGCTCACTTGATGCTTTTTGACATGATCATGACACGAGCTCATACATGTTTTGCTCCTAAGATATTATGTAAAAATTACTCTAAGAAAATCCTTCTCGTATGTTATGTTGTTATCTGCGGTTTAATATTGTAACCTTTGTGATGATGCTTTTGAAAAATACATATAATACCGCCGCTTAGAACAAGGTATTAAACTATAGAATCATTCCGATATATTAATAGTATAGAGAAAAAAGCATCTACGCTGCTTGTTAGAAGTTTTAATAAATATTTATTTCTGTGTTGCTATTAAAACTTCTATCATGCTTTGAAGTTGTTTGACATTTTCTAGAGCTTCAAAGACATCTCAAACAAGGTTATTGCGTCTTTTCTTCCTTACAAGATTCTATCTTTATTAGATTTTTCTAAATTTAAGATTGTTTATAAAGGCAAGTTGATGAAAACATAAAAAACATAGACGATTTTTTTTTGTTTTTATTGGACCTACTAAATTAAATGCATCTTTGTCCATTTGTTAGTTTAGTTTTTAGCTTATCTCGAGATTGGTTTATTATTTTCTTCTGATTTTTTGCACATAGATGGGTATAATGGAGAAACCCTGGAATGTGACGGAACCTGATTTTTGAGGAATGGCTTATCCTTAAAGCTTATAGAATTTTTGCAGTGTAGTTTCCCATTGAAAACGAACGTATACCTTATCGAACAGTCATGTCAACTTCATAAAAAAAAGATTCAATTTTATTTGCCAATGTCCTCACTTCATGAAGGAGGAACTTCAAATGGATTCCTTAAATATTTTTTTCTTTTATGCTCTCTGTAGACTGCACTGCACCCTAAAGACTAGTTAACTATCTCATTAATGACCCCGTTGGCGATAACTTTTTCTTCATGACTGGATAGCTTATTTCCTTATGAGATACTGTATACAACTTTTTAAATTAGGTTTAAAAATTCCCAATCAGGTTATTAATGAGATAATTAATAGATATTTGGTAATCTCATGTTTAACTGGAGGTTCCCAAGTAACCCCGTCTGACGGTACTATACAGAACTTTATTTCAACCTCAAAACAACGTTAAAAGTACGTCGCTTGCCTGCTGGGTAATAATCTGGTCCACAAAGCCACTAAGAGGGTCCTTGAAAGCTTGTACACAATTTCCTCATGTTTTTTTAAATAAAGAATTTTTGAAGAGAAAATGTTGCGTCTGATATTACTGTTATTGGCTTTGGTATCTCTTGGAAAATGTGCTAACCTTCGGCTCGAAGAAAATAAGGGATGCGTCACTGATTCGTGTAAGGTAAGACCTTTTCTGTTTTGTTTTAGTTTATTTTGATATGAGGTATATGGTGATAAAATTGAAGTGTTTTATTCAAACTTTAGACTTTTAAGACCCCAGTGGGGGTACCAAAAGCTCAATGGGAGTGAAAGTCAAACCTTTCAAAACCACTGGGTTGGGTGAAATTGTAATTTTTTTTAGTGGTATCATAAAATCTATTGTTCTTTTATCCTATCTTCAGTAGGGTGGTTTTTGGTATTTCTTTGTGTTACCACTAGGGTGAGAGAGAACATCCAATTTTTGGAATGACCATTTTCTCCATGGGGCAAAGAAACAGGCCTTTTTTGAGTGATTTTTTACACTTGGGTCTTGAATTTAAAAACTGTAAACTTATTATTGTTATCAGCAGCGAGCATCAACAGAACGATCTTCCCAACGAATGAAACGCTCAGCAATCTCTTATAACGATCCAATGTACGATGAACAATGGTATCTGGTGAGATGATTATTTTTTTTACAATACAGGGTCCAAATCCAGGATCTGTCATATAGGGGGTATTAGAAGAGAATTTGGAATTTCATTCAAAAAAGAATAATATAAAACCCGCTGTACTTAATACTTATTGTATTCTGTTTACAGAATGAGAAAGAGAACGCAACGATGAATATCAAGAAAGCCTGGGAAGCAGGTTATAATGGAAAAGGAGTTGTGATCAGTGTTGTCGATAATGGTCTTCAAAAAAACCATGATGAATTCAAAGATAGATTTGTGAGTCCATAATTGTTCTGACACCCGTCGACGGCCGGTTTTTAGCTTAAGGGTAGATTTTTCAAGGTTCTGAAAAAAGCCAAGTGCACTCCATATAAGGGTATGAAATTTGAGAAAACTTTGAAAGCCTGGTCGAAGAAACGCACTGTAAGGATTGGTTTTTCGGCCGAATTCAAAGATAGATTTGTGAGTCTATATAGTTTTATCTCTTTCTGTTTATCTATTTCGGGTTTATCCAAAATGACGACGATTTCAAATTCAAAACTGGTGTCACAGAAGAAGAGATAGCTCCCCAATACTATTGTTCCTGATAATGGTTTGAAAAAATTAAAATATTTTATTTAAAACTAATGTTGCTCCTAATTTTCAATTTCAGGACCAAAGAGCGAGTTATAATTTTATTGCAAACAAAGATGACCCAACTCCAGACCCGTAAGTTTTTGCTTATCAAAACATATCGAAAAAGTATTAAAAAAATGAGACATTTTCCCCTCTGACGTCCATTTTGTTATTTTGACATTGAAATGACGTTCGGTGTTAGGATCTTACTAGCATGGAGACCCTGTTACTTCTTTTCTTTATGATTCTGATGAAAAAGAAGCATGGTTGCACCAGTCAGTTTGAATTCCCCGACAGTTGATAAAAGAATCAATCAAATTTCGCAAATTTCTTGTTTACATTCCCTTGTACTTATTATTAACTAAAACAAAATTTCGACATTTTTCTTCAATTCATTTTTCGATCAATTCTAGCCGAGGATTCGATTTCCGAATTCTCACTGCAACTAAGCCACTATATGAAAATTGAAAACAAGTGGTTGGTGTGTCCTAGTTAGGATTTTAACAACTTCTGCATAATGTCATATCGCACAAAAGTCACAAAGTATCGCTGATTTATCTGGCGGTTCATCTGTGAACCTATCTACTTCCTGTTTTTACTATCATTGCCGTTTCTTTATAGTGGTAATGAGCATGGGTGTAAAGTGGCAGGTGTGGCGGCCGGCCAAGCCAATAATAATAAATGTGGAGTTGGCATCGCAAATGGTGCTAATATTGGCGGTGAGTCTTTTATTGTCTCTTTATTGTCCTATCATATTTAATTTGAAGTTTCCACTGACTGGATTGTTACCGACTATTCAAGTCGTAAAATGGCAATTAAAACTTTTATCCCAGCAGACACAAAACATTTTTTCAACGTTGTTTTAACGTCTTTACAATATGGATTTAACTCTTTCGATACTGCCCAAGCCAAAACCATGCCTATAGGAATGACGTCTTCCTCACCTTATAGCCTCTGATAGAAATTTTCACTCGCTTTGAAACTGCATTTTCTTGAAAGTTGATAGAGTTTACTTTTGATTAAAACGAAAACGACGGTTTCAAGCCTTTTCATTAGTGGGTAAACGCCCTGCAAACTTTCTCATTTGTCAATTGCTAGAATCCGGAAATTTTCTCTTTCTGGCCGTGTTGAAAGATTTAAGGTTGAAAAGACGCTGAAACAACGTTTTGTGTCTCTTGGGATGGAACGATTCGTGGAAAGTTTACTGATATTTGGTGATTTTAGTTGTCGTAAGAAATTAAAACTAATTTTAAGCCATGTTAGGAAAAGGAAACGTGCAGAGATTTAGAATATTCTTATTATCAATTTCCAGGAATTACTACATTCGCCAAAGGTGCACCCGATGTCCACCAACCAGCGGCATTATCTTACGCAAGTGATTATATTGACATATATGCATGCGCCTTCGGACCTGATGGCATACTTGGTAACTTAGTTGGATACAGCAAAGCACCTGGAGCTATTGCCAACGGAACCAAATATGTATGTGTTTTTAACTGTATATATTTTCAAGAAAAATTCCATATTCCCACTATTAAGGATGTCGATTTTACACCAGCCCCTGGATATCCGTCCCGAAAGTTTCGAACCCCCTGGATATCTTTGGTCCTCAAATTCTTACCCCCTGGATATCCTAGGATATTTAGAATTTTGAACCCCAAACCCTTGGATATCCTTGGTCTTCAGATTCTTACTCCCTAGATATCCTAGGATATTTAAAATTTTGGACCCCCCTGGGTATCCTAAACAGGGGGGATACGGACTTTTCTGGAAAGCACATTATGAATGATTAGTTTATTATATGCCTTTTGAGAACATTGTGACCGAACTTTTTCTAAAAATCTACCTTTAAAATGTTCTTAATATGCTATTTTAGCTGTTTTCAAAAATAACTCTTCGGAAATTCATCATTAAAGAAGGCTTAAAGTTTTATAAGCGTATGCTCTTAGCTTTTTGGGTTTTAAAATCTTTATTACCCAGCAGCAAGCATACAAAACGTTATTTTAACGTTATTTCAAACAACGTTTTCTGCCATGCCAGCAGCTGAGTATGTTTGTATGGTTTGTTTCTTGTAAAAAAGAACTTGGTAGTTTGCAAAATAGATATATGTAGAGTTTACGCATATCACGGATACAATTAAGAGCTTAATCACTATAAATTTATATAAATTATTGCTATAGGGTCGTCAAGGAAAAGGCAGTATTTACGTCTTTGCGGCTGGAAATGAGGGAATGTTCAATGATTCGTGTACGTATGATGGTTACGTAACTGACGTCAATACGTTAGCCGTAACTAATATCAATTTTGATGGGACACCGTCAAAAACTTCAGAGAGATGTCCTGCTATCCTGGCTGCAGCATACACTCGTGATGGAGGGGTTGCGGTAACAGATAAAACTCATTTAATGGTTGGTAAAAATATATTTTTCTTTAATTACATTGAAAATTGAGAGAGTAGAATATTTACAAAGAGTTACTCCTCATGAGAGCCCAACTCATTTTCTTTCAATATTTTCCGCCTTTAGAAATCTCAGTTTAAAATTCTCGTCAAAGGGTTTTCTTGACCTTTCTGTCACTTTTTATTAAGTCTCTTGATATAGTCTAGTTTAAATCAAGAAAATTAAGAACTGTTCATAACGGATAAGAATCTTTCTCATATCTTGCACCAAAGATATGGGTGCTTGTGCCCGCGGAATACAAAAGTTTAGATAATTTGAATGAGTTAAAAAAGGAAATAAAGCATTGATGCACTGCGTCATGTCCGTGTAGAATCTGTAGGGTCTACATTGACGGCGCTCGATTTCATTTGAAATCAACTATAATATTGTAATAATGAGTTGAATTTTATTAGCCTTCTGCTACAGGTTTTGTATTCAACTTTTAAAGAAATAAATAAATAAATAAAATAAACTAAAAACAGTCATTCAATTTGGTACGCAGACATGGACAGTAATATTTCTGAAAATTTTATTTGACAGAAACAAGCTTAATAACCAGTACCTTTTTTCAAAAATTACAATACAGTATTGTTTTATGAGAATTATTAAGGGACTTGATATCTCGAGTGTTTTCAGAGTGTGCTTTTATAATACATCGAATGAATAATGTTTACTTAGCTATGGTAATGCTTTCCATTGTTTTCTTTGTCTCAATAATTTTCCTTTGATCACTAACTTATTCCATTATAGCCAACAGCAGTTTTGAATAACAAGTGCAGTGACATTTTCTCAGCTACTTCAGCAGCTACGGCTGTGGCTTCTGGAATTTTCGCATTGGTGCTTCAAGCTAAGTAAGTTTCTTCACTTTAGATTGGGTATAGTAAATAAAAGCAAGTAACAGAAATTTAAAATCTAGTAAAATCCCAACAGAGACGGAACGTTACGTTTTAACGTCGAAACAACGTTATATTAACGTCAAAACGTTATTTGGACGTTGAAAGAACGTTGGCTGCTGGGAATAGTGTTTTTGGCACAAGTTTTTAGACCTGATGGGCGCAATAAGCAATATGTTATCAGATTATCCTCTGGGCTTACTCAAGTGTTGACCAGAGGCAAGTGCTTTACTATTTAATAACAACACGAAATAAATTTGTTCATTAAATTTATTCCTTTCGATCAATGCTGTTCGATCTTTCATTTGTCTTACATTATTAATTGTTTATTCTTCCAGTCAAAATTTGACATATCGTGACATCCAACACATTGTAGCAAGAACTTCACAAAATGATGAAAGCGTAGCGAAACAGGGTGGATGGTTTCAAAATGGTGCAGGCTTCAGAGGTGAAAAGTGATGATGATGAAAGAATTCGTACCCCCACTGTTGAGAATATAGAATACCAAGGGGGTTAAAAATGTCAATACTCTAGGATATCCAGCTATCCAGGGAGTAAGAATTTGAAGATATCAAGGATATCCAAGGGGCTCAAAATTTTCAGTACTAATATCCAGGAGGGGCTGGTATTAAGAAAAATCGACATCCTCAACAGGGGGATTTTTTTTAAGTGGTGCTGATCACTGGTCATAATCAACTGTTGCTGTTGTTGTCAAAATACACCCAATATATAGATACACCACAGACCTGGTGGAACCCCCGACCGACCCCTGCTCTTTGAAAAAAAGGTACAAAAATCGATCTTGCTGAAAAATATTAACGCCGAATATGTTGCATAAAACATAGAAATATTGGTATCTCCGTGGTAAATTATCATTCTCATCAATTGAAAAATTTACTTATTTTTTGACGCCATTTTCTGACGCCATTTTCTGACGTTGAAACAACGTTGTTTGGACGTAAAAACAACGTCTCGTACCTCCTGTGATATTTTATCTCAATTTAAATCTCCAATTTTGTCTCTTTAAAGTGAGCGATCGATATGGCTTTGGTGTTCTTGATGCAATGGCTATGATTAATCGAGCCAAAAATTGGACAAATGTTCCGCAAAGAATTTCTTGTGAGAAAGAATTTACTACTACCACGTAAGATAACATTTCCATTTTTCAGAAAAGGGTCTGATTCGTAAATAAACTTTTTTGTAGAAAATATCAGGATTGAGTATTTAAGCATAGAAAGATTTTTAAATATAGAAAGATTTTTACAAAATTTTGCCGCAATATGTTCTTTTTGACTTTTTTTTAGTTTTTTTTTTACACATCTCCATTTTTGCTCAAGAAACCCCTTCCCTCTGGGAAAAAGGTCATTTTCCCGTTCTTACTAATACTATACCCGCCTTCCACGGACAAATTTGCCACCGCTTCGAAATAATAACACAGCTAAACAGCGCGCAAATCTTCTAAAGTCTTATTCCTGCTGAATCTTCACAATTGATAGTCTGGACTAAACTGTACTAACCTTTCAACATTTTACAACGCCAATGCGAGAAAAATTTAATATGATAACATTATGTAATTTGAATTCCCCACAAAAAAGTCAATTGAGAAGTTAAACCAATCAGTTATAGATTTGAAATAGACGGGCTGGGAGAAAAATATAGACTTAACTTGTCAAAACTATTCTTATTAAAGACATTTGGGGGCAATGTGTGAAACTCGTTCATTCTTTTCTTTCGTTACAGTGTTATCCCAGCCGATGCTTCACAACTAAGTTTCGACATCACCTTTACCGAAAAAAGTTGCGCCATTAAGTATTTGGAACACGTTAAGCTCGTCCTTAACTTGACTTACACTCCTCGAAAATCTTTACAAGTGGATTTGCTCTCACCGACTGGTACACGTTCTCACATGTTGATGGGTCGTAATATGGATAGTTCTTTCCATGACGTAATCATGTTTCCAACAATGACTCTTCATAATTGGGGAGAAGTTTCTGCAGGAACATGGCGATTGAAGTTTAAGAATAACGGTCCTCCAGCATCTGAAACAGGTAAGAGGATCCAAAGGTTATAAGTCATAGATCATAGGTCAGACAAAAGAAGCTACTCCTAAAAGGTTTTCCTTACCCTTTCCGTGCCAATGTCTCCATTATATTTGTCATTTTAATTTTACACTTGCCAGGCCGATATCTAGTATATTTGGCATCGTGAAATATTATTTGGAAGGCCGAATGACAAATATACTGGACATCAAAATATGGTGTTGACCCATCGCGGCGGCTCTATGCAAAAATATATTTTTCTGATTTGGTTACGGTTCTGCAAAAACGGTTTTCCTAATTTGGAAAATCGAGTCGCCTCAAAAGATCTTGTTAACTTTTTTGAGGAATTGGAATATGCTCCAGCACAGAAAGTTTCTTTTGTGTTTTAGACCATTTGACTTCCAACCTCTAAAATTATTATTATTTATTACATTTAGGTGAATTGCGATATTACAAACTAGTACTGTATGGTACTGAAACACTACCAAAAGACCAAGCATCAAATCAAACAACTCCCGTTGTTACAACGGCAAGGCCCACAATGCAAGCGACGACGAGGCCCACAATGCAAACGACAACGAAGAAGGGAAACAGTGCCATAAATGAAAGTAAGTTCAATTTCTCAATTAGTAAGCATGTAGCGCTCTCCAGACATATGTGGTCAGAATTCGCACTTTATTTGACTTCTTTCATGAATCTTGTCGTGATGATATCTTAAAGGTTGATCCAACTGATTTTTTTGTCTCTTTTGTTTTTTTCAGAATCTTCATTGGTTTTGGTGTCAATATTTTCTCTGTTAACAATCATGAAATTTGTTTTGAGATGCTGAGAAAACAAAGATCTTAAATATCTAATAGTTGGTTTACAGGGGGTTTATAATAAAGATTAAATTCGATATTTAAGATATCGTTGCTTTCAGCATACAGTTCTTCTTGATTTTTAAGCTTACACATAAGTGAAACCATCAAATATATTTTTTTGCACATATTATTTAATTTGCACTTCATTAACAATCAGTATCTCAGCAGAAACTTAACGTTTTTTAACGTTCTTTCAACGTCCAAGTAAAAGAACAACGTTGCTTCGAGTCTTCTAGAATATTTGCTAAAAATGTGCACTATACAATTTTCCAATGCTTACTATTTTATATTATTATATATTACATAATATGATTTTTGTCAACAATATGTTGTGTTAAATTTTTATACATTACATTAATCTAATATTATATTCAACAGACAACGGTTTCTGAAATTTATTTTAGTGCGAGGTTGGATACCTTCATATATTTGACTTAGAACGGATTAAATTTTCAATTTTGTTTTCAAAGATTTTGCGGAATTCTTTTTGTAGCCTAGAAATCTAATCTACTTAATTCAGTCACTTGATAAAATATGATGGTTAAAGTTATGACTGAATAAGTAGCTTAGTTCACCCTCCAGTT
>JAUJPO010042021.1:0-33243 GCA_032270745.1 Tiaropsis multicirrata
GTGCTTTATTTTCAAACGCTCCTGGATTTTTCGAACAGATATTTTGCTGTATTAGTGCCTGTTTTTGTGATAAAATTTACTTCCTCCTAGATTTTTTTGTCTGTTCGCTAAGTAAAATGTTCCTGGATTTTCTTCTAAAATTTCCCCTCCTGGAAAAATAGTACACATTTGAGAAAAGTCCACCAGCGGCTGCTCTTGTAGTTGGGGTTGTGCTGATGGGTCGAGGATCCCCATCTTTGCTTTCTCTTACTTATTATCTCACCCGGCCAGGGAGGCGGTTTGGTGAGTTCCATTTTGTCTTTCCGCTAAATCTGTTACCCGGAAGATTCAAAATGTCGGGGGCTATAACAAATTGCCGTAAAAAGTTCAATTTTCCAACGAAATCGTAAATTTGTCGATGATTTTGTTTAAAGTTTGAATTTACGACGCTATTTTAAGAATTATCGATAGAAAAGGTAAGTTTTTCGACGTTGTTTTGCATGGTTTGAGATATCTAATGGATGTGAGTAAAAAGATTTGCTCAGAAAGACCAAAATGGCTGCCGTCAAAAATGGAAGCTGCGCGCACTTTTAAAAACATTTTTGTTGTTGGATGCAAATAAGGTAATGTTTTTTTTGGAGGTTTCAAAATCATCAGGACTTCAGCATTCAGATGTCAGAAATTAAAGAACAGTGCTCTTTATGGTTTGTTCTCATTTTTGACTTGTTTTGCTTCAGGTCGAAAAGGGTGAGAATGAAGAAAGCAGAAGAAAGGGGGAGGGAGGGAATTAAATTCTCCAACATCAAAAGCATTTTTATCAACATGGCTATTTTTAGGTGCCATGTTGATCAAAACTGGAAAATGGCTCTTGAAATAGACTAACAAGAGTGGGGTACCCAGTCTACAAACGATCCCAGTTGATGAACACTCGATTTTGTAGATGCCAAAAAATAACCTTGAAACGTAACAGAAATCCAGACTAGTTTAAAAAGACTTGAGTTTTAATAAACTCCGTCCCAGTTCATGAAAAAAAATGTACCACATTTATTCTACAATGCCTAACCTTGCTTTGTATATACAAAAAACAGCCATATTCAATAACTCCTTTGACCAAAATTAGTGAAAATATAACACCCTTCAACATGGAAACAGAACAACCCAGTCTACGAACACTTTTATAAAAAGAAGACATTGATTGTAACGACAAAATATTTTTACTTGAGAAAATTGAAGAAAAAACTTAAACAGAAAAGAAGAGGCTGCATAATGATAAGCTATACGCAAACAAAATAAGATGAAAAGAAAACAAAAAATGGACAATCGGAGAAAAGTTTTTGAAACTTATAGCATCGTTAAAAAGTCCAGTTTTCATAAAAATTCTACTAAAACAAACGAAAAAATCTTGGTCTAGAAAAGTAAGTTCAATGAGTTCCTCTCTGTCCTATCGTCAAAAATTTAATTTTTTACCTGTAAGCATTGCTCCAATATTTCAAATCACAAAAAGTGTTCGTGAATTGGGTTTTTTGTTCGCCAATAACTGGGTAGCGAAAAATGAACACTTCTTTAGACTTTTTCTATCTATAGAAGACTTCAAATAGAAAAACGAAGCATACAGATAGAAGTTTGAATATCGTCTTTAAGACCATCCAAACAGTTTTGTTGCAAGTTACAGATAGAATAAAAATAATACGATATCAAAGTTTTTTGTTCACCAACTGAGTACTCCATTCTAAGATTTTTAAACAATGATGCAATTCTCTTTATATTTCTCTTTAAAAAAAAAAAAACAAACAGCCAAATTCTAGAAAGTCAGGAAAGCACACGATAGGCGCTAATGCCAAAAAGGACACTTTTTTGGATAGATTTTTACAAAAAGACTGTTTTTGCTACAGATTTTTTATATCTGGAAGATTTTGTGAGGTGCAGCTTCCAATAATCGAACAAATATAGTGCGACCTCACTTCAACAAGGTTCTAAGTCTGCATTTTGCCGTTTTTAGAAAAATGCATTCTAAAATTCAGTTATTGTGAAAATGATGTTAGTTTGTTGTGTTTGTGAATTTATTTGTTTTATCATATTCAGGAGGGCAAATTTACCACGAAAACACTTTAAAACTCAGCAATAGGTCCACACAGTACAATTTATTAACACTTTTTTTTTCTCGATAGAACCATGTTGCCCTGAATTTCGCAAAAAACGGAAACTCAACAAGGTTCTATCTCCATGTATTGCATTACATGGAATAAAACAGCTAGCACAAACAGTGCAACAAGGTTCTATTTTTAAAATACGAACCTTGTTGATATGATAAGTTACATTGCCGTGAAACGTTGTGAAAACGTTTAAAAAGGGTTCTATTGAGGCTATGGAACCTTGTTTTCCACTGTTAAAATTGAATACTTTGTGGAATACGTTGTTTTGAGTCATGGAAATTAGATATTGATAATTTTTAACCATAAAAATAATCTTTTTGACAAAACCAAAAATCTAAATATTTTCAAAATTTGAGAGTGAGATCACAATAGGTCTTATCTAACTAGAATGATCTTTTGATTTTGCTACCGTAGATGGCCCTATCTCCGTCACCCTCTCCCTAATTCCGTCACCCCTATTTAAATTTTTGTGTGATTAGTTTTTGCAAATTTTGGCCATTAAAATGCGAAATTAAAATCCTCTCAAAATCTTTAATTTTCCAATTTGCGAAAATAAATTCTTGCAAAAGTTTATCACATTAAGGTGGTTACCAAGAATTTGTGAGAGTTGCACATGAGAATTGAATAGATTTGATTATGTAAATTTGACCTGATTTCTAGATTGATGTTAGATTAGATGGTATGATTATTTGATTAAAAAAAAGCTTTTCCGAAAAGAAAATTATTATACAATGATAGTAGTTTTCACGCTATTGGAATTTGTGAACGATTTGCATCATTATATATGAGAAACAGAAAAAACACAGCATGTGTGTTTTTTCTGTTTTTTATCATATTCAACACACCTTACATTTGCTGATTTTTACATTTATTTTTACAACTATTATATATTTTATGATATATATATATAATATATATATGATTTTTCTGCAAACTCCTTCATATTTAATTGATGTTAGTAATCTTGAGAGGCCTTTGGATGAATTCTCTGACTGGTTTAGGCCATGTTCGGGTTTAATTTGCATTTCTAATTATTCATGATATTGAGATCTGAGCAAAAAGCTGAAGAAGGCTTTGGCTGTACCTTGAATTGTTCTGTGGGACAGAAATCATTGAGATCTTGGGCAGAACTGGGCAGAAGCCTATTTTTAAGGACGGATGGGGGAGGCAAAGTATTGAGAAAATTTGAATTCAAATTGCAGAATCACAAAAAAATGTCTAGAGGATAATGATGAATGAATGTATGTAAAAGTTGAATTTGAGTGTAAAGTTGAATAAATTTTTAAAAACAAACTATATTCCAGAGGAGTCTGCTAAATGACGCGCCTTACGCACCCATGCACCCTCATTTTTGATTTGATTCTTTTAAGGTAAGTGCTTATAAGAAAAATAATTATGCTCATCTTGTGTGCCATCCCTTGTTTACTTTGTAAGAACTAATTACCAAAAGGTATATCACCTTCAGTCAAGAGATATTGATTTTATTCTTATAAAGTATGTGCTTATAAGAAAAATCAATATGCTCATCTTGTGCGTCATCCCTTGTTTATTTATGTAAAATACTAGTCAAAATTACAAGACGCGTCAAAATCAGAAGGCGTGTCAAAATTCCAGGGCGCGTCAATTTTAAAAGGTGCGTAAGGCGCATAGACGTGTAAGAAAAATGAGGGCGCGTGGGCACGTAAAGCGCGTCATTTAGCAGACTCATTCCAGAGCTATGTATTGAAGATCTGACAGTGAACCACACACAAATCAAATCAATTACAGTATATTAAAAAGTTACAAGCAAAATTCAAAATGAAAATCATACTTACACTATTTTTTATTCCCTAGTATCTTTGTTCGACCAATTCAGAAACTGAAAGTTAGTGCAAGACTTGGTTTACACCAACACCACCACCCTTTTGTCCATACTTTGCTCTTCACCCAGGCTATTTACCTTTTATTTTTTATTTAAAAATAGAGAATCGTTTTATTTTATGGTAGAATTTGTGGTTAAACCTTTTTGTAACAATAAAAAAAGTGTCCTTTAGTCTTCATTGGATGCTGCCTCTTCTATATGATCTGTCTTGATAAAGTTATTATAAAAACATCTATGTACTTTATAAGGAAGATATCCATTGGGCATTACAGGACAAATCTCAAACTCAAAAAATACTTTATTTGTGAAATAAAGTAAAAATAATTTTACTTCCATACATATTCACCAACCTAATAGTTTTGGCCAAACGATAGGGGTCATTTTGTTTTGGAAAATCTATTCAGTTTTCAGGGCCAAAAGATTCAGGTTTACTAAAAAATCAATCTGAGGCTCGTTTTTCTCTGAGAGCATTTTGCCTGTTTGACATTACAATGAGGAGAAGTTGTACTCGTATCCAACCTATTATGCATACAAAAATTATACTGATTTTGAGTTTGGTAGGGTTTTTTATGTTAATATAAATTTATTTTAAGCAATTGCTTGAGAATTGTGGTTGTCTTATTGTTTAAACATGATAGCTTACTTTGGTTAGAGTTCAACAGATTTTCTTTTCTTTAGAAATAAAGAAATGACAGAAGATTCAATGGGCTCTGGTCGACCTCGAAAAAATACTAGAAAATCTAATGGAAGTAGTAGTAGGTAATGCAAACAAAACATAATTATTGCAGTGACATAGATAGGGATGGCGCAAAATGTGCATTGGAGAGCATAATATATTTTGCGAAGCATTAATTATCTATTCATATGATTATCAATAGTTAAAATGCTTGTGATAAAAACTTCACTCCTATACAAATTCTGCGCCAATCTCTGGCTACACTACTGATTATTGTACTATGAAAAGAAAAAAAACAGTATTTTAGTTTTTTACATAATCTTTTTTGCATTGAGTAATTTAATTTTTTACATTGACTTTCAGCTGTCAACATTCATCAAATGGCATAACAGATATACAAGAAGCACACGTGGTAAAGCGGATTTTTTTCTTCACTCTTTTTCCATCACTCTTTTTCCATCACTTCTTTGTCATCGATCTGTTCTATAAAAAATATATATATATATTATAAAATATTGTAGACAAAATATATCCTATGTCCCTTTATTTCGTCAAATGTTTGTTGATAGTTACCAGACCTATTATGGCTCAGACCATTTTTTATGCATTTTAAGAGTCACGTTATTATTATCAAAAAATCTTCCAGATGTTTAAATATGTAAAAAACTATCCAAAAAAAGCTCTTCCATTGGATGCTGCTCTGCCTTTTTAGAATTTAGAATTTATACATAAAAAATCAATAACAAAATGTTTGTTATTTAGATTGTAGAACCTTTGACCACGACAATGTCGTCAGATATTATGAATGAAGAATCCTCAGATGCAGTGCCTTATTCACCAGCCAAAGCAGAAGAGTAAGTGATTGTAGTAAATTCTAGCTTTTCAATAAAATTTTATGTATATCAATATCAGCACTTTCTTTTACCTAATCATAAAAATGAAAATAAAAGGCTTAGTTAAACTGCAAAGTTGTTTTGATTCTACTTTTGTTGTAAAGATTTTTAATATCGGTGTTGATAATTTTTTCATTGTCGTTCTAGAAACACTGAAATATGTGCTCTGTGCAACTGTGGTCAAGAAATGGCTCTTATACTTGGTGAGATTACCCAGTACGCAGTAGCATCCAGCACTCTAAAGAAGCTCAAAGAAAAAATGAAAACAGAGACGGGGAGAAACTTTAGCGAAGTTTCATCCAGTGATAATCGAAGAAGCTCTAAAGAAAAAACATTTGTGAAAAGACGGCGAAGGAAAAAAGATAATGATTTTGATTCAACTTTAACACCTGACATGACAACTTTTGGAACGGCAAATGTTCAAGATTTTAATGATATTTTAGATTCTAAAGGTCATCTATTTGCACATCATTGTTGCGCTGCATGGTCAGCAGGAGTTTCACAAAACGATTCATGTGATCTTGAAAATGTTGATAAAGCTGTGTCAAAAGCACTAACAAAGGTAAGTTTCATCAGGACTTTTCTATTTTATGATACATTGTCTGGAAAATGGTAAAGAGAATAACTTAATAATTGAATTTGGAATAAATGGTATAAGGAAGTTCATATTCTTTACAATGCAAGATCAACTAAATCAAATGGTATTCTAATACTTGCATCTTTCCCGATAGTTTTAAACATTTTTTTTGACGTTATAGAAATGCAGCCATTGTGATAGATATGGAGCAAGTGTGGAATGCCAAGTTCATCGTTGTAATAAGATATACCATTATGCTTGTTGTGCAAGCACTGGAGCATTTCAAGATATAAATAGTATGAACCTACTTTGTCCAGACCATCTAGATCGAACTGAAAAGCTAAGTAAGTATATTGTAGATTCCTATTCACTAATTGATTTGACAGTTTTTGATTCGTAAAGTCCTGGACTACAAGAACATAAATGTGACTTTTGTTGTTTTTGCATATTATATTTCCATCCTTTTTAAATAGCGTTTGGTAGTTTACATTTATGAATTAAAAAGTGAAGAAAGCATCTTATTTCTTAAAAATTTCATGCAATAAAGACAGTCATCTTATTTGACAAATTTTTTTTAGCCAATGCAGATCCTTCTTGTGATGCTTGTGGTAAAACTGATAATTTGGATCTTCAACTGTTTTGCACCAGTTGTGGTCATCATTTTCATAGTTACTGTGTGGACATGCACATTCCAATAACACCAGTTGTAAGGATGGGTTGGCAGTGCAGTTACTGCAAATTATGTCAAGGATGTAAGCAACCTGGGGACGAAGACCGTATGCTGTGTTGTGATAACTGTGATAAAGGATTTCACACCTACTGTTTGAATCCACCAATAACAAGTGTTCCAAAGTCTGTTTGGAAATGTATCAGATGCCGTAAATGTGAAGATTGCAGCTCCACAAGACCAGGTGGAGGGCCGTCATGCAAGTGGCACAATAATTATTCACTGTGTGATCGATGCTATCAACAACGCAAGAAGGGCCAGTCCTGTCCTGTTTGTAACCGTGCTGTCAGGCTTTGCAGTTCAGCTGAACTCATGCAATGTTCTCAATGTTATAAATGTGTGCATAAGGATTGTGACCCTGATGGTACCAAGGATAACTATATTTGCGTAGAATGTATCAAGCATGAAAATCGAGGGATGGAAGATGATATTGAAATGGATGATTTATTGAATAATGAGGTTAGCTATTTTGATTGAGTTTTCATAAAGAAGTTTTGCTAATCTTAGGGTCTTTAGGATAAAATGCATAAGTATGTTGTCTATAAACTGTTGCCAGATTCTTTGAGTTAATAAAATTTGAAATATTGAACCACTTTCTTGAAACCCAGCAGCTGAAATAGTTCTTTATTGAAAGTTTATGATCCAATGAAATTAGAAAATGTATACAATTTTTTCAATTTTCTTTCAACAGACCAATGATTCTTATGATTATGATTTGCTCGCATCTGGTCAAAAGAAACTCACTCTCGAGGAAGCAGAGCTTTTTTCAATGGCTGCCTCCAAAGATTTCATTGAATCATGCCAAGTCAACAATAATAACAGTTTACACCTTGAAAACAACCTTCCACAAGGAGCTGACGACTATGAACGGTTTGAGAGTATTGATGAAAAATACAGTGAATCTACCGTAGATTCTCCTTATAGTAGTGTGATGAGCGAGTCCTTGACAGAGCCATCCAACAGCAATTATTTCCCTTTGGTCAATCGGAAGGGCTCCTCCAAGTCACGCCGCCTATACGTAAGTCTTAAATCTAAAACTGCTTTGACTTGATAACAGATAGATCAATATTTTGTGAATAGCCTTTGGGGGATAGGGTATTTAGGCAGTCAAGTAAAGAAGAATATAAATTATCTGAACTAAAATTAACTTTAAGTCTCAACATTAAAACATCTAACTTTGATTTTCATTCTGTTATTTTTTTATGTTATTTTCGTAACCTTTTAGACTAACGACTTCAAAAATTCTATTTCACTTTGTCTTTTTTTAGAAGCCTGGCAAAGGTAAAAAACGAAATCGCAACGGAAGTATTGAGAGCTCAACACAGATTTTCGAGAAAGAACTTAAGGATGTCATACTAGTTGATGAGGTATGTGAGCCTTTTCATGTTGTCATTTGGTTATAGGAAAAATAATAAAGTGGTAATTATTTTTCCACAGTACCAATAATAGTCTGTTTTGGCCACTAAGAAAGTAAGAAAGTACCACTACTTCCGATAAACCTTTTTGAAATTTATTTTCTTTCTTTCTTTCTTAGCTTCCTGATTCCACGTCCAGCCTGATTGCACCATCATCTAACAAGGAACCCGAAAGTGTCATCTTAAGTGACGACGGTGAAGATGAAGAATTTGGTGAAACTGAAGATGACGCAGAGGACGGACTACACTCCACTGTTTTGGTCGTGTCCAATAAAGATGAGTTTACACTGAAACAGGACCTTTGTATGTGTTGTGGCAGTTTTGGCAAAGGACGTGAAGGATACCTCATCGGGTGTGTCCAGTGTGGACAATGTTTTCATCCGTACTGTGTAAATGTAAAGGTACGTGGATAGGCATTGTGCAGCCCCTTTCACAGAGGGTGATAGTAAGGTACTGACTGGCAGCCTAGTTTTAGTTTAACCCAAAACACTTTGTTGCAATTCTAATCACTCACAGATATGGTGCACCCCAAACACGTGCATGTTTCAATATGATTACAATTTTTAAGAAGACAATATTTAAATGATAAGAGACTACAAAATGGTTCAGCATGGTTATGCCTAAGCTTCAGGCAACAAAGTCAGTTATTATGTGTTTTTTTATCTCACAACGTATTCTTCTTTATTATTAGGTCAATGAAGTAATATTAAGTCGTGGATGGAGGTGTATTGACTGCACTGTTTGTGAAGGGTGTGGTCGTAATGCTGACGAAGCACATTTGCTACTTTGCGATATTTGTGACGTTAGTTTTCACACGTACTGTCTGCAACCACCCCTGGAAGAAGTACCAGTTGGCGGCTGGAAGTGTCAATGGTATGCTTTGTTTTTTAGTTATTACATACTTGTAGTTTGTGTAACAAAGCTCTTCAAGTAGTTTTCTGTTTGTCTAGAGTTTAACAAATAAATTTAAATATACTGCTGATTTATTTATCTATAGAAATCTAAAGGTGGGAAACTATTTCCTTTAAAGTTAGAAAAATAAGCTCTAAATGCTTAGCATCAATATTGTTTATTTGGAAATTAATTTGTGTCTAGCCTACCACCATTATTAGACTGCGCCTCTCTTCAGTTTTAACAATTAAACATTTGTGGCTTTCATGGACAGGTGTGCAGTCTGTGAGGATTGTGGGATCAAAGAACCAGGCTTCGGATGCTCTTGGATGGGCAACTACAGCCAATGTGGACAATGCTCCAGTGAACAATACTGTTCTATTTGCTCTTATCCTTACGAATCTAATAATCTGGTCATACAATGTGAAAAATGTGATAGGTAGGTCTCTCTAATAATTTTTCTCAGCTATTAAAATGCCAGTAGTACCTAGAAGATTTTAACACACATTGTTGCAAGACGGTGTCATGTTGTCGTAAGATATATCAATAAATGAACCTATCTAAGCAAATATGTAAAAAAACACATTAAAAACAAACTCATCAATCAATCTTATACTCAAATGTTGATAAATTTACTCAAAACAATTGTTCTCCTTTCTTTTAGATGGTCACACGCTGAATGTGATGGATTGAATTCTGATTCTGATGCTAAGCTGGCGTGTACCATGACCTACCATTGTGTTCATTGTCGTCCAAAAACTAAGCATCTTGGCATATACAGTAGTCTCAAGTCGAGCACCATCACCAAAGTAAGCATTCGAAAAGCATTGAACAGCAATGACAAAAATGAAAAACCTAAGAAAACCAAAACCCTGAAAGACGTCAAATTAGACAAGATTGCCAAAGCAGCGTTACGTGAGCAGAAGCGAGCGGCCGAGGACGCTTTACCGTTGGTGCCGCAAAATGCAGTTGCTGACGATTCTGGTGTCGTGGGCATTGACCTGAATATGTTGCGAGGTAAAATACGTTGCGACGACACGTTAAAAGAGAGGCTTCACTTGACTGAGGTCGGTCTGAAACAAATCAAGAGCCTAGTCATACGTGCACCACACATTCGAAGTAATCGCGCAAGAAGGAGAAACAAGGATAAGGAGAATTTGCTTCTAGCAGCGCTTACGGAGGAAAGTAACCAAGCTAGTATCGCAGAGGAGAGTAATCAAGCAATCATTGAAAACCAGGACGAACTTTCGATGGACAAACCAGACATGCCTTTGGAACCACCTTTAGAAGGCCAACCAGAGCCTATAGAAGGTGCTATGGACCTTTTGGACGGCACTGCTCCGCCACCAGAGCCTATGGAAAATGCCCCGGAACGGGATATTTTGTCACCGGAAGTGATTAAACAAGAAGATGACATGGAGCTCATAGCACCGGACACTACAGCAGAAACCGACGAACTGTTGTTGGATGATGAAGGTGAACCGGACCCAGAAGATACTACTGATCCGGTAAGTAATCTGATAAAATTTGAAAATGGAAGGGCTGAAGGCTGGAGTGACAGAAACGTCGAAATGACCAAGATAGTTCCTTTTGAAGCTTTGGCTTCGACCCGGTTCCTTCAAGGTGCTGTGCTGCAACAAAACTTCATTATGTATTTTTATATGTATAACTCTATTCATTTATTCCTTGTTTATTTAGTTTGAGTTTTTCGGTGTCAACCTGTTGGAGAAACACTTACATATGGAGCTCGAGTACATCCAAGAAGGGAAAAAGAAACGTCCCAAGAAAGAGAAGAAAGAAAAACGAAGAAAGCGCGATGCCAAACTGATTGCATCCTTTTTCACTGGCCCGTCCGTCCCGGATCCAACTGATTTATCATTGAGGTTTACCAAATTTAGTTTTTTTTGTTTTATTTTATTTTGTAAATAAACGCCTGGTGGCGGCTGATGTTTGGAAATTTCCAAACTCGCTCTAGATAGATAGAAAGAAATGGAAGAGCACATAGAACAGTAATTATTCATTTCATTCAAAAATACGCTAACTTTAGATGACAAGATTTGACACATACTTACCTTTAAGAATTTTTGTCCTTTTCTTATTTTTTAGTATTCCGCCAGCGCCACCAGAAGAAGAGCCAATCCCAACTGTGCTACCAGAACCAATTCAATCACAAGATGGCCAAGAAATACCGTCGCTTGACTCCAGTCAACAGGAACATACTCAAGATACCAGCACGGAAGAAACGCTACAAACAACAGGGTCACCGGTACCTGACTCCCATCTTTTGGATCCGGAAACGTCTCCTGTTGTGCCGATGGAGACTGACGCTTTTACGTCCGTCCAAGTGTCGATTAACATGGATGTTGATGTGCAAGGTAAGCCTCGAGTACTTCAAGTTCCGCCCCTAAACGAGAGAAAAAATGTATTTAGTATTATTGGAATCCTGTGGCTAAACCAGCCATTAGTTAGACATCATCATATAATCGCTTTCGTCTCATTTTAAAGCAAATTTTCAATTACTTTACTATTGCTTTCTTTTTCAGATTCTGGACCAGCTGTTGAAGTTTCAACAGCTACAAGTCAACTTCCAACTGGTGAAAACATCAATTCAATCCAATCAAGTGAAATTGCAACTACCGATATTCAGGCTCCTTCGTCAGAATCCCATCTTATCACCCACACTGTTCCCCCCACAACCTCTCTATCCGTTGATGTCACACCAGTGGATATGCTCTCCAAACAGCATCCTTTGGAAATCAAGGTGGACAACTCGCCCATTATGACTTCAAAAATGATCACCCCTCCCATTGATATGATCAGTTCAGCACAAGATCTGCCGCACGTCGATGGCCACGAAATGGCTCAATACCTAGCAGGCATCGAACTGGAAACCTCACTACCACCTGGTGCTCCTACTTCTGTCCCTGGAGGTGTCCCTGGTGGGAACCCAATGGATATGTTCCCTGGTCATCACCAACCTCATGCACCACACATGGCACCTCCACCTCACCACCATTCTCTAATGCAAGCTGCCTTCGACCCTTTGCAACACCACCAGCACCAACAGCAACAGCATTTAATGCAAATGAAATCACCACCCATTATGTCTCCAACAGGCTCCATCGGCATGGATCCTTTCAAACTGGGCGGCGCCTTTGGTGATGAGAACAGAGCAGGTGGTCCACCACCAGCGCCCATCGACGCCCAAACGCAAAAACAACTGAAAAAGTGGCAATCGGATGAAAAGCTGGGTGAAAATGCCACCATATCGCCTGTACTTTACGCTAATATTGTACACAAAGGCGAATTGGAAACAAAGTACACAGGTAATCATAACATAAAGATCCTTGATTTTAACAAGCAACTATTTTCAATTCTCCATCACCAAGAGTTCTTCTTGTCTTCTCGGCTCAAGGTTGATATTAAAAACCATGTGTCTATTATCATATCTTACAAAATAACTAAAGGCGGGCATCCACTAACTGTTGTAATTTATGATATCCTTGGAAGTTAGCTATAAAGTAATACTCATTCATTTTTAGAATGGCCTGCACGTGGGCGTGCAATCGCAAAATTATGGCGGAAACTACCTACTGAGCAGCGTGAACCATACAGGGTAATAATGTAGATTCAAAATATAATGATTTTTCATTTTATTTGTGGTCAACTTCACCATCTCGGTTCTAGCATTGCTCCTTACTGTTCATGTTAAGTTCATAGATAGCCAAACTGTCTCACCATTTGTCACCAACCTGTCTCACCATTTGTCACCAACCTGTCTCACCATTTGTCACCAACCTGTCTCACCAACCTAGCATTTTTTGAGTCCTAGATTCATGACGGTATATCGGATGGTCCAGAAAAAAGTTTACAAGTTCACCGCAGAATTGTGGGTGAATGAAAATAGATTTTACCATTTTCTGGACCACCCGGTATTTATTCAAGTAGACCACCAACTCGACTCTATCTTTCTATCGTTGGACAGGGACTCAGGCAAAAGATTTAAGTGATACTATAAACTATTTGTTTTGTATACAATTTCCAGGTAAAAGCTCGAGAGAACCGTGTCAAACTTAAAGAGACAAAGAAAAAGGTACTTCGTGGTTTTTTTTATAAAGTTACTTTTAAAAGACAGCAATCGGCTTCCAATCGTCCAGGGTATTCACGGAAAACGGTATACATTCAGGTTAATGGGGCGTTAATTCTTGCCTATAGTAAATTTTTTGTCTGAAATACATTTTAAGTAAAGTAATCTCGTTTTACGTGTACCAAGTTTATCTTGACACATCTGCTCGCTGAGCTTTACTTAGCTCAGTTGACGTCAATCGAATCTTCGATCGTCAGTCTATTTGTGAGCAAGTTATATGTCAATGGTAATGTTTATGTTTAGACTACCTCGTTTTAGTCCAACCCTGCTATAACTGAATCTTTTGGTCTCTTTTCTATTTCACAGAAGACGACGAAGAAGAACACAAAAGAAACTGTCGCAACTCAAGAACAACAAATACAGCCACCACCTCCTCAGCATCCCAACACATCTCTTCTCAATGAAAACACCAGTCCACAACTACTTCAACCATCATCATCTTCTAACCCTCAGCTACTTCAACAAATTATGGTGGATTCTAACTTACCACAACATCATCAACAATCAAGACAACTTGATGATATTCAGTCACAGACCATCACCACTTCTTCTGTTGATGTACCAATGCCTTCAACGTCAGATGCCAGCAGAGGGTTACTGTCTCCACCCCCGCCACCCCACAAACAGCCACCACCGCAAACAATTCATCAAATGAGTAGCCAAACGCAACCACAAACACCGCAACACCATAAAACGCCAATCGGTGCAACCGTATTAACCGTTCCAGAGCCTCAGCAATTATCACCTTTACTTCAAAAGATCTCACCACCCTACACTATATCCTCGCTTTCGAATGTTATTCGGTCACCTACCTTACCCTTCTTCCCTGGCGGAAGAGCGCAATCTCCTTATCCTCCAAACACACCCTCCACCCCACATACACCCGCTACGCCTCTCAGTGATTCGCCATCCAACAAAAGTGATGCGGCTCCTGACAGTGGTAGCAAGGAGAAAAAGAAACGGCCAAAGCTGTCAAAGCAAGAACGCGAACAGAACAAACTGGTCAGAGAGCAGAAGAAGAAGATGGGTGAGAAGAAACAACAAGAACAACAAGAACAACAACAATGGAAGATCCTCCAACAGCAACACATCTTTGAACAAGAACGACAAGCCATCCTCAACCAATCCAAAACAATGGCCGGAATGGACCCAATGCACCCTTCGCGGCGTTTCAACGCTACCATGAATTCCTCGTTAGCCGAGGATGCTTTTCATCACAACCTCATGATGAAGGCTAAGGCAGCACACAATCCAGATGCAATTCAAACACCATCTTCCTTACCTGTCTCCACGCCTATTTCGTCCATGGATCCGACACCAACACCAGGCGTTTCTCGAATCGCCTCCTCTATTAGCTCTGAACTAATTGTCACAACTACAACAGTCATGTCTTCAAACGCTTCCAAAATGACGGAATCAAATGCTCCACATAGAGCGGCTCCCTCGGGATTGCATCCCAACGACCCTTACCCGCCACCGCATCACGCTATGTCGAGGAACGACTTTCTTAAGGGAATGCACGGTAACAATCTGCCTGAGCAATTTAGTTCATTTGGTGGAGTAAACGATCACCTGGATCCAATGCGCGTGCGTAGTTCTGAGCAACAAAAGGCTTACTTATTCCAACAGCAACAACAACAGTATATGGCCTCACAGCAGCAATACATTCAGTGGCAGTTGACTCAACAAGCAGCTGGCAGCATGTACGGCCAAGATCCAAAAGCTAACAAAGCAAACGCACCAGATGGCAAAGATTTGGGTTCAACAGTTGAGAGTGAGGAACAGGAACGCCTCCGAATGATGTACGAACAACGACAAATGCACAAAGACCCTAATGACAAGAGCCAGCCTTACCCCACCTTTCCGGAGAGTCGTGCAGGGGCTATGGGTGGACACGGTGGTTACCCTCCATCACGAGTAGGTCAGTTTCCAGGCGCCAATTCACCAGAGGCTGCTATCTACCAACAGATGTTCATGGAATATTTTATGAGGTATCGAAAAAGTCAAGGACATCTTGATCCTAGTGGACAATTTCCTCCATCACACGAAATCTACTTAATGGCAGAGCTCGCCAAACAATCATTTATGCGTCAACAGTATGCGGCCACTAAAGGTTACGGTATGGGTCAGCCGCCACCAGGTCACCCAAAACCACAGGACCCCTTTAAACACCCTACCAGTTTCCGCAGTGGTGGCCCCCCTGATCAATATGATTGGAACCGGATGCATCAAGGAAGTGTTCCGCTTCCTCATCAAGATCCAATGGCTCCAACTCACCAGCATGGCGCTCCTACCAGCGTAGTGAAACCACCAAACCCATCATCAAATCCTCAATCACAGAAATTGCAACAACCAGCACCATCGAAGCCTTTATCGAATATGCAAGGAGGGTTACCTAAGTCGGCATCATTTCAAATCAGTCGCATTGCAGCAGACAGTACTTCAAACGACGATTTCCCAAACAATAACGGTTTGTAAAACTTAAATAATGAAGATTTCAGGAATATTCAAACTTATGGTATCTTCGTTGGGTGTCTCTTAAGTCTCTGAATTCTTTTTTTATCAAGCGTTATTGATTTCACTAAAGATTTAACCATTCTCCCATGGTCAGATGCGTAGGTATCTAATAAACGAAACAGCTTATTCCCTTATTTTGAGGTTAGGTAAACAAAAGAACTTGGTTGTATTTATTAAATTTTAGACGAGCTGACAAAACCGAGCGAACCAGACGTGACCGCCAAGAAAATACAAGACAAAGAAACGGGTGAAAACGAAATCTCAAGCTCCAAAAGTTCTAGAGGCTTAAGCGAGTCAACGGATACTGAAGACACTCTTTCTGCTGCTACAAATACTGACAGAGATGTAGAAAGCAGCAAAAACTCTGCTGTATCCGGACAAGCGTCAGAAGAGCCAGACGAGCGGACATCAACACCGAACGAAACGAAACAATTGTCATGTTGTAGGTACTCCAGAGGTGATGATGGTAATAATGATATTTTCCCTGTCTCGAGAGCGAAGTTTCCATCTCGACCAAGACGCTGTTTTGAGGATGAAGAGGAACTTCTAGGACGAGGTTGCACTCAGAGCATAGAGACTGATAATGAAAGTTTTACGGATGAACAATCTTTCATTGATGATGACGACGACCGTTGTTACCTTGACGACCTACCATTATGTACCATGGGACTAGAAAACGACGACGAGCCGACAGACTCTAGAGAACGTCTACCGTCTGTAAGTAGTAGCATGGACGAAAACAGTAACAGTACCACAGTGCCCTCAAGGCCAGAATCTCGGAGTGACCAATATCCACTAGATCGAATTCCTAGCTCTAGTAGCATGGAAGCAGCAAAGCAACAACCCCGTGATCCAATAAACCATTTCTCTTCGCTTGGTAACGTACCCGATAGTGCTTACATGAATAATTTATTAGCAAGATCAGCTCCGCAACCTTACAACCAACACCCTTCGTCTTATTACCAGCAGCATTCAGCAATGTTCAGTGCACCATCTAGCATGCCATCCTACCCTCCATCCAGCTCTATCATGGGTGGTAGCCATCAACCCTACGCAGGAAACCACAAACCAGACCTACCATCACACCCTGGTCATTATTCTTCGTTTCCTCCCACCAGAGATCAAATGTTAATGAGTGGCCAGATGGATAAACCTGGCTTTCCGCCGCCACCTATGGGTCGCAGTAACATGCTGAGTAAGGACATGTCTGAATTTCTACCGAAACAGCCAACCAGTCATCCATCAGTGAAACCTTGGAAAAACATGTTGCCGTTACCATCTTCTTCAATGTCGTCAAATCCTTCTTATCCTCAAATTCCTCCCAACTCAAAGCAACAGTCAACAGATCAAAAGCCAAAGGGCACGAGGAAAAAAACACCAGAAAAACCCTCATTAGGGGCACCTGATGTCAAGACCTCACCATTCAATACCACAGACTTTCCTCAAACCTCCACTGTTCAATCACCAAATTCGTCAGCAGCTACCTCTTTTCCCACAACCCCACTAATGTCATCAAGCATCACTGTAAAACAGGAACCTTCCACCAGTACCAGTAAAACAACACCATCATCAACAACTACAACACTTTCACCAGCTATTTCTTCATCCCTTATAGCAGCAACAGCGACCGGTGGTATCCCCGCAAGTCAACCATCGTCAGGTTCTAATGGCAAATTGATCTCTGTTCATCCAGGATCATCACAATATCACCAGATATTCGTCTACCAACACCAACTGCTCATTATGCAATTCCAGCAATATCAATTCCAACTTCAAGCGCAATTTCAACAATTGAGAATACAGCAAATTTCGTCTCAACAACTTCAGTTCCTTCAACAACAGTTCCAACAACAAATGATGTTGCTACAACAACAATTTAACCAACAACAAGTATTGACAATTTATTAACCTATTACACTTGAGAAATACCTTTTTAATTTGTATATCTATTCCTAATGGCTGCCAATAAAATCCTTGAAAACTGTTTACTAATCAAATTACATTATAGGACCTAGGTACAGATCTACATTTCAGTTTTTTACCATTTTAATTAGTACCCTAAGTGCCAGAATTTAAATCAGAATAAAGTAACTTGCTACAGCTTCTTAAAATGTTGAGTAATAGCCTCGTTTTCAGGGTATCCTTTACGCTTTTCGTCAAAATAATACACGATGATGCATTGTTTCGTTTCTTATCATCAACAGGCTCAACTGCATCGTATGGCTGCAACCGGCATCCAATTCACCGAATCACAATTGAGTGCCATGTATCAGCAACAGGTGATTACACAACAGGCCTACCAGCAATGGATCCAGGCTCTATCTCCACAACAACGAGTACACCTGCAACAACGCATGGCAGCCTGTATGCGAGACGTCCAGCATCAAATGGCACAAATTGTACACCAAACTCGTACTGAGGTAACTTGACATTTTTTATTTGTCTCTCTTTACTTTTATTATCGTCACAATTAGAAGGATAGATGTACGAGTCCAAATTTTATGTAAATACCTGTTTAAAAATTGAAAACCTTTTAAGCTCAAAAACCTTTTTTACTACCCGATGTTGCATTCATCTCTCTAAATTTTCCCCTAATTTTCCCCTGTATTTTGCCTTGTATTATTTTCCCCTGTATTTTGCTTTGTATTATTTTGTCCTGAATTTTGCCTTGTATTATTTTGTCCTGTATTTTGCCCTGTTCTTTCTTCCATTCAAGGATGAACCAACATCAACAAAACCGGTAACAGCCAAGAAATCAAAACCGCGTCGTCCAAAAAAGAAACTAGCAGCACCCGACCTGAGTGATATGCCACCCCCAAAACTACCCGTACCCGAGATGTCTCCCTCTATGAAAAAGTTGCAGCAGATAGGTCAGGAACCCGTCCCTCCATTTGATCCAGAAGCAGCCTCCAAGGGAATGCATCAGACACCTCCTACTTCTATCACCATTACGGCAACAGTTGTCGAAACGTCCTCAATCACAACCCCAGTAACATCGCACATGGTTCAACATAGCATGGATGAAAAACCACCTTTAACCCACCCTGGTGCCCTTCCAATCAGACAGCCTCTCATGTCACCACCCCCAGGCCACACGAAGGGCCCATCCCCTCTAATTAAGACAGCCCAACAACATACTTTCCACAAAAGCAACATGCCATCGCAAATCGAAGAGATCCAACAAAGCTTTATACGCCACCAGCAAAGCATGAGAAAGGACAGCAAAAACAAAGAGACCACTAAATTTGATAAATCTCCAATTACTCAAGAGAGCAAGAAACAAATGTTCTTTCCTGATAAAGTACCCATTCATCCTTCACAGTTACTGAGACAAAAATCGTCTGGTCAAAGTCCAACAACGCCCAATCAATCACAAAATACATCGAAACCTTCTTCAGCAAAATCTCTACAATCTCCAACGAACTCCATAGATAACAAAATCCATCCCTTTGCTTCACATCCAGAACGTCACCAACTAGCTTTAGATGCAATGCAGAACAAAACTCAACACGGATCATCGGCTGCTGGTCTCATATCACCACCACCTTCCCAGAAACTTAATTCAAATGATGTGACTTCGAAAGCACCAAAATCTGCTTTCTCGGTAACTAACCTCCTCGGATCTGGTCAGCCTCAACAACAAACACAACAACAACAACAACCTCTAATGCAACAACAACAGCAAAAACAACAACAGCAACAACAACAACAAACACCACCACAACAGCCTACAGACCCTATGTTTCCTGGCGATGCTACAACAGCTCCTAATGGTGACCATCCGAAGATTCCTCCAGGTTTTGTATCTGTAGTCGAACGAAAGAAGGAAGCTGAGGAGAAAAAACAACTCCTCAAATTGAAAAAGAAAGAAGAACGCGAAAAGACCATGTTGGAAAAACGAAACGCTCGCGAATTAGAAAAACAAAAGAAAATCGAGGAGAAAGCGAAACTGAAGCAAGAGAGAGATGAACAGAAAGCTGCTAAAATTCAAGAGAAATTACTAATAAAACAAAAGGCAGCCCACGCTAAAGCCATGGCAATTAAAACGACCAAAAAAGTGGCACAATCGAAAATAGCGCTACAGAAAGCGGAAGCAGGGGTTGCTAAGAAACCACCTGAACCAAGTTCACCGCCTCCTGTTGAACAAACGCCCTCGACGCCTCCGCCCATCACACCTAAAATTCCACTCTGTGAACCTGATGCCAAAGTCAGTACATCTCTTGTCCAACCGACAGGTATGTTGAAGACGACTGACCCTATAGATATTATTGGTGAATTCGGTGCCGGTGCTTTCGAAGGATTTGATGACATCTATGGTGACAAGCTCGAACCGCCCCCTGTTGAAGAAAACCCGGTACCCGATTTGAGTATTCCAACAACTGAACTGCTTAACGGTTTACCATTGTTTGCAAGTCCTGAGCGCATCATAGAGGATGAAGTGATGGCTGACGTGGCTGAAGCAACTCAGGATTTAGTAGATAACCAAGAAATCTCACTCTCGTATGAATTTCGTAAAGTTTTGTCGTGCAACAACTGTTATGGACCTCTACAAGTTACTGGTGTCTACTATATCGATCGTGGTTTTGAGGAGATCAGTGAAGGTTTATTTGATCAAAACGATATTCTACTTTCAGATCAGTTGGCCTTTTGTAGTAGCGAATGTGTTGATTTGTATCAAAAGAAAGTGAACTATGTCGTTGACGATGACGTTGCTTTGGTGGATGCCGTCAAGGCTGCGTCCATGGTGTGTCTTGATGAGAACCGTAACTTTGCCCCGTTTCCATCTGATGAGGTTCGCGGTGACGAATGTGCTCCAGGCATGGACGCTTCCAAAGTGGACCCACCGCCGACGTTCAAGAAGAGATGGACACGCTGGCAGTTTCCCTTCAACGCCAGCAAGAAAACCAAAAGGAAACGGTTAGAACGTGAAGACTTATACGAACTAATGCATAAATACGATATCAGATTAAAATTACCTGACCATGTCAAGGATAACCGTGTTTGTATGCTTTGTAACTTAGTCGGGGACGGGGAAACGGCTCAAGCTTCGCGACTATTGAATTACGACGTCGATCAATGGGTCCATCTAAATTGTGCTTTATGGTCCAACGAAGTCTATGAAGCACTGAACGGTGGTCTACACAAGGTGGACGTTGCAAAGAAATATTCTTCAAAAATGAAATGCGCTCACTGCAACAAGTTTGGTGCCAGTATCACATGCTCCCACACCTTCGGACCTCAACAACGACTACATTGCGAGAAGGTCTTCCACTTTTGTTGTGCTTTGCAAGCTCAATGCAAATTTTACAAGGACAAGGTGAGTCAGTTTATAACCACTCAAATTGATCTTCTTCTATAGCAATAATTATTTCTTTCTTAAAACTTCTAACAATCTTTCTAACTGTTCAATACCCCTTACTTAAATTGGGCTCTTCAAAAATAAAAATCTACACCCATGATAATGATATCAACAGAGATCGAAGTGGGTGTTTCATAAAAAGAAGAACAAGTGAAATTTTCAAAAAAACGCTGTTGGATTTAATCATAAGAGTGTCCATGGACACATCTTTCTGGAAAAGCCCATTTCGAAAACAAACGAAACAATGAACAAAAAATCACTAAAAAACCACATTACCTCTTGATCTTTCATCATCTTCATTCTGTTCACGAATCGTCCATCAATTCTTCTTTTTTAGCATATGATTATATCAGTTTTTAACATTAATTATTACAAGTTGTTTCTTCGACACCTTCATTCTTTAAATCTTTTCTTCCTTTTTTCTTCATTCTTTTCCACCCATCAGCTTCTCGATAAGTGATTGGCCAGTCTTTCTAAAATAATTCCTCTTTCTTGATTTCCCTGCAAAAAAAATGAAGAATTTGTGAAAAACACATAAAGAATGTAAAGATAGAGAAAAAAATTAAACTGAAAATTTCAAGAAAAAAAAACTTCATTGAGAATGTCATCAATTATTTAAACGATATGATATTTTGCCTATAACTAAAGTTTTTTTCGCCATTTTTTTATTAAACATCGAGATAACAACGATAAAAGTCGGTATTTATAACCCCCTTTTCATTTTAATCCTGGCCCTTAGTTGCATCTTAAATACCACAGACTATCCGATCACACCCGAAATCCACACCCTGGACAAATGAAATTTGCTTTTGCTAAAATCTAATGATATGTTAAATTAATTAAAATCTATTTGAATTTCAACCATTGAACGATTGGTTACATTATATTTGTCACTTTTTATGAAAAAGTGAAAACAACAAGTCAGTTTGGCATATTGTTTTGTATGCCTGTTTTTCTTTTGCTTTCACTTTCGTTCTATGGTATGGTATGGTATTCAACAAATTTCCCTTGGACTCGATGTTCTAATAACAATATTAACCATCGAAACCAAGTAGAAGTACAGTCATAGTTTATTCTTCCCTCTACTCGATCTAATCGCCACGAGATTCTATATTTCCTTCATTCTTTCCTCCAGTTTTTAAACTTCCTCCAGTACACTACCTTCCTTAATGGAACTAATTTTTGCGGAAATTTAATTTGGCGGATGGCCGAAAATATTTTTTCAGAGAGAACTTAATTTGGCGGATGGCAGAAAAAGTTGACCTTAAAATGGCGTAAAAACAGCAAAAAAACACCTCTAAAGGGTTCATATATTCAGAAAATTTAATTTGGCGGACGAAGAAAAGAAAATATTGGTGGATTTTGGCCAAATTACCTTGAGGGAGGGAGCACTTTTCTAAAAGTCTACAGATCTTTAGTCCAAGCATTGTACAACTGGGCTGTTATTATATCTAAACTTAACACTTTTTTTACAGACGATTTTGTGCCCCCAACACAAGATATTCGGTGTCACTGGTGAAGAACTACGCAATTTCACCGTGCGCCGAAAAGTCTATATCGAACGTGACGTCACAAAACAGATAGCCAAGTATGTATTGTATCGGTGGATTTCCGAATTTATCATTTGTTTATTTTCTTGTTTTAATGTTTACCTTGCTCACTATAGCATGAATTGGCCAATTACATCAAATCCAAGGTTGGGCAATCAAGAAAAAGCAGGTTTCAGCTACCATATGGCTGGTCACGCTGGTAAATACTAGTAGTACTAACAATACGTTCTTTACTAATTTTATTGCTTCTTAGGATGCTTCAGTTGAACAGCGAACTGGACAGGAAGGAGTACACATTTCGAGTTGGTAATCTCATTTTTCAAGAACTTGGTCACGTCCCTCTGCACTTGTTGGAAAAATTCTCCGATACAGAAAATATTTATCCTGTAAGTCTTGTTATAGCCTCTAATTGGATGGCTCCTTATTTTTACGGAAACTTATTATCTTTAGTTTTTAAAACAAACGGGAGAGAGATTTGGACAAAATTTCGCGATGAAAGTTTGCCTAATTCTTTTTAACAGCTAAGGAAAGAGCAAGAAAGATATTTGCAAAAACTTTGGGTTAATCCGAAAAAAACTTGCAATGCTTTAAAAGGGATATGTTATTTATTAGTCTCGACCCATACTAATTTTTACCCATTCACTAAACTAAGCTCACATGAGAAAATATTAGTATGGTAACATTGGCAGTTTGAATTCTGCACCAAAATGACAGTTGAGAAATTAAACCAATCAAATAGCACGAATTTCAACTCGCCCATAAAAGACAATTGGGATTTCGGCCAATTAGAGTATTTCTTCAAGATCTTGAAGAAAAATCAATCTAATGTGACCCGTCTACTTTCGAGTCGGGTAAAAATCGGATGTAGACGGGATCCCATCTAGTTATTTAGCCGTCGACATCCACTCTAGATATCTAGATATGCACTTGATGGCACAATGTTTTCTGAAAATCGGAATTTACACTTCCACAAAAGGAATGGCCTGTCATCACTGAAACAGTTGCTAAATTAAAAAATCTAAAAATCCTTGGAAAGCCTAGGATTTTAAAAAGTTGTCGAAAATTGAAACACTGAAAACATTATATTATAATCACGGTTAAATCTCATACATTTAAAGATTAAATAAAGGACTTTCAGTGCATGGATTTATTGTATATTCATTTCTCAACCATGCCACACAACATCACAGTTTCCCATAGTTTTCCATCTCACACTTTTCCAAATAAAAACGAAAGCGTTTGCGTTTCTCCTCTCCTTTACCATGTTGAGATCATCCGAATATAGGATGTATCCTTTCGATGACCACAATGATGAGAACTTTTGATACATTTTCAAACACAAAAGCCAATCAGCTGTTTTTATTGCTTAAATGATGCGTATGCATCAAGAGAAAAGAATTCTTTATGGGAAGAGCTATTGAAAAATAATTGCATCTAATGACCTCCATGTAATAATGACAAACAATAAAAGTGTCGATTAGCTTCCATGTGTCTCATTTAATAAATGATATATAAACAGATTTTCTTTTTCTTTTTGATTGTGTCAACTTATTTCGGATATTTCTTATCTTCTCATACTTGCTAACTGTCCGGGGGTGTTCGGAGATGTAGTCAGGCAAAGTATTCGATACATGAAGAATCCAATCTTATCTTATCTTAAAATTAAATCCTATTTTGACTTTAAATTTACAATGAAACTAGTAGCAAACATCCGGTCTTTTGGGATGTTTCTGTTGTAGAAAAGATCGCGCAATAGATGATTTTGGATGTTTACAACTCTGAAAAGCAAATTTCAATTAATAACTTCTAAAAGTCATTAAAATAGATTTTGCGGGGCAACGGTCGCGGGGCCACTTGCCGTCCACCTTCGATTTATCTCTGTTAACGTTGTTTCGCTACTATCATTAGAATTACAAAGATTGGACTGTCCATGCAGCGGATACTCCCTGGGTATATGCCCGAAGAATACCCGGACATGCCCGAAGAATACCCGGACAGGCAGGAGGAGAAAATCATCAGAAACGCAGCATAACTGTCCTAACCCCTGACTCAATGATTGTCTGTTGGCAGCTGGTAGCAGTAGCTGACCTTATTTACTTCTACCTTGAAGGAAGGAGCACATTTCTAAAAGTCTACGGACCTTTCGACCATGGTTGTATAAACCTTGCCTTTGCCCATCATGGTTTGGCGGAACATTTTAAGAATATTAGAGTGAAAAACGGCCATTGCAACTTTCAACAAACAATAATATTACTTTGCAAATAAATGACAGGCCAATGAATGAATAGATGAATGAATGATTGCTTACCTTTAGCTCTCATGTTCCCACCTGATAAATGATGACTTTTGTTTCATCCCTTGCTGCTTCATAGTTTACAGTCTTCCATCAATCATCCTGAAAATCATTTACACAGCATAGTACTTTAATATCGTTTGTGTTACCATTTAATCAAAAAAAGTGCTTATGAGGTTTTCTTTAGAATGCGACCCTTCCTAGTTGTATGGCAATAATCTAAAAAAGATTTTCAACTCCTCTGTTAATCAGCGTATGTATATCTCTTCTTTTCTTATTTTACTCTCGCTTTTATTTTTATAAGGGTTTTTTCTCTTGTCCTTTCTTTCGCTTGTTCTCTCTATTTCTCACTAGCTTTCCTCTCTCTATCCATCGTTTTGTGTTTTTTGTTTTAAAAGAATGTACTTTAAGTATTTTTGTGTTGTGTTGTCTAATAGATCATGTTTCTATTATGAAATCAGGGCTCTATTTTTTCTGATGATAACATTTTTAAAAGTTGATAAATTTTACGCTGCTTTCCCCCCGCTCACTCCTGCTAGCAATTTTCCGACTTGATATTTAGCATGCTATGATGTTTGTGATACGGTGATTCTGTTTCTTATTTGGATGACTGGATAGCTTTTAAACGAAGCTTTTGTTTTAACCCTTGGCCGCTCTATTTTCAACTTGAAATTTTCATTTTTGGTCTGAGTTGATGGAAATAAAATGCGCATTCAGTTGCAACACAAAATATTTTGAAATTTGGTCTTTTGAAACTGATTTTGACCTTAGAAGTCAGAAAATGTCAAAATTTGCAAAAATTCACTTTTTGAGATTTTGACCGTTGTTTTGGTCATATTTGGACATTGAATGAACTAAGAGACAAGAAACTTGATTCAGTTACACTAGATTCTGTCCACTAGCTAATACAATTAAAAAAAGATTGATTTAAAGCCGCCAGGCAGGTTGCCCTCAAGTAAGTCAGGGCCGCACAGTGGTCAAAAGGCCTTGACTCGGAAGGAGTTAAAACTTTCCGTTTCAAAAGACGTTTAAAGTTTCGCTTTGAAAGTGAATGCAAACGACAAATTTGTTTTGCCGGAGGAGCATGACTAATATTCATATCAGTTCTTCTTCGTCAGGAACGTTGTTGATGGTGAGCTTCAAACTGGAAATATCAACGGATAAAAAAATTGTTGAAATCGCTTGAACTGAATTTGTGCAGAACACCTTAATGCACCTTTCTCTATCACATTTTCTCAACAAAATAGGTCACGTGGCTAATCTCGTTTTCAACCACATTTAATTGTTTTGGAAACGAGGCTGACATCAGTGTGTCTAGACAAAAGTGTATTATTTTTCGGGTGTATCATTACTTGGCACCCCGCTTTATTTGTGAACAAGGGTGAGTTAGGTCAGCTTTATTTGCGAAGGAGGTTGAGTTAGGTCAGCTTTATTTGTGAAGGAGGGTGAGTTAGGTCAGCGTTATTTGCGAAGGAGGGTGAGTTAGGTCAGCGTTAAAAGGGTCGAGAATGTGTATCATAATTTAGCTCAGCGCTTGCTTGGTTTGAGAACATGACATTTCAAAAGCCGAAAAATCAAGACGTGCTGAGAACATTTTAAGCCTTCTTGAGGCTTGACATTTCTTAGGAAAATTGCAAGAAAAAAGCTCAACATTGCTCCGTTTCAATAAAATTAAAATCGCATTGAAGTCAATTCCACAACAACTAGTAATCGGAACACTTTGATATATTGGGCTTTTCCAGAATTAAGATCTCGGACGCCCCCTGAATTTTCAACAGTAAAGTTTTTCTCCCCCTGAATTTGCATGCAGAGGATATGTTATTTAGCACCCATGTCCCCTGGGTATTCTCCTGATTTGTATAGACCCTCTGAATTTTTCACCATGGTTATTTGTCCGACTTCCTCAGCACTGGGGAAACGGATTTTTTTCTGGAAAAGCCCATTGCTTTTGGTGGAAGAATGTCACGATAAAAAGTCTTGTTAAAAATTTAGAATTTTGGAAAAAACTGAAGATGAAATCAATAATGTATATACATGAAAATGTGCCGACTGCCAGTTTTTGAGGAACAAATATAATTAATGAAGATTATAAGGCTTGATTTCAGAAAATTTAAAAACATCCTTTGGTTTTAATACAATAAAGTGTATATATGCCATTTATACCGTGTGTAATAATTTAAATATGTGTAAGGAATCGAACCTGCGCGCTTTTCCACTTAAACAGTGGCGGATACAGAAGGTTCTCAAAAGGTTTTGACGGAGGAGAGTGTTGCTGTTGCTCATATTCCTTTTATGGAAGTCAACACTCTCCGTCAAAACTTATGAGTACCTTATCTATCCACCTCTGCTTAAAATTCGGTTTACCCTGAAGGTAGACCCCGTTAAAACAATGGGGAAAATATCCTGTCTCAAAGAGAACGCACGGGTTGCGAGGCATCGTGGTAAAATAATACCCAACTCTTTCAGTACCGCCAGAAAAATAAGATTTTAGGATTCTAGCAATTGTCAAATGGGAAAGTTTGCAGGGCGTTTTGTTTCTAATGGAAAGCCCAAATCATTTTTTACTTTAATCAAAAGTAAATTTCATCAACTTTAAGAAAATGTAGTTTCGAAAGCAAGCCAAAATTTCTATCAGAGGCTTAAGGTGAAGAACACATCAGTCCAGAATGATTTTTGGCTGGGCGGTACTGGAAAAGTTAAAACATTGTAGCGTATTTTTAATGAAATGCAGAATCTGTCCGTGGGCTAAATTTTACTGTGCCAAAATTAAATAGCTACCAGGATTCTTTTCTACAGTAAGAATATGTTGTCCATGCTTACTATTTCATTTAACCTGGTCTAAAGGAAGTTTTTGAAGAGACTCTGTGCACCCGCGTCCATTTCAATAAAATAGTATGCTTAGAAACAGTAACCATCGCTTTTCCCCTAAAGTAAGAATTAAGAATATGTCTCTCATCTAGTATGCCCTTTTCCGAAAATGCCCTTTTCTTTCTTGATAAATTTAAATTGAGTATTGTTTGACTAAATTTGAAGTGCGCTCACTTTGGGTTAAAGTTATCTAAGCAGTAATCTTTGCTCAAAAACTGCTCGGACAAAAGGTTGTAGACTTTAGTCAAAATTAGTAAAAAGAACACCAAAACACAGTATAAATGTGCCTTTACTCATAAATGCGCCTTTAACCTCACTGAATGCTCTTCAATGTGCCATGCTGGCATAGAGTAGCAATAGCTGACCTTATTTACATCAACCTTGAAAGAGGGAACAAATTTCAAAAAGTTTACTGATCTTTAGTGTGAGATTGAAGACTGATAGAACCATTTAAAGGTGTAAAGGAAAGCTTCAGTAAATAAGTACTTACCATCGTTTTCAGCAAGCCAAAACGTTCTTTACTGCGCGTTGCCACTGTCATTCAATTTTGATTTTGCTGGAAGACAACTTTTCGTCTTTATGGTGCTGTCATAGACCATAGGTTGATTAAACGATTAGTAAAATATACATACACATTTTCTTTAAACAAAAAAGATAAGATCAATAGCGTTTTATCAGTTATGATGATGACATAAAAACACAAAAAGTCTCCCTCATAATCAATATGTCATAAAACGGTTTATGTGTGTTATTTTATTCCGTATTAATTGCTTGGCGATATACGCTTCATTTCAATAACATTTTGTATAGGAACATGTCTTTTAAAAACATGACGTCTTGTTAAACAGCTTTTCATTAAATCCGACACAATTATTCCCTCGCTAATTAACTCGTTTTTTGATATACAACGATGTCTTAAAAAAACCGACTCGAGACATTGACGCAAAGTTGTCTCAAATGCAAATCAATAAACGACTCTGTGTCTTTAGTACTGTTCGTTCGTTACTCTGTTTTGTGTTTTTTCTATCGACATATCCGATGATTACTTTCTTGATTTTCAAAAAGAGTTTGCCACTGTTTGTTTATGTTTCGATTGTCTGTGACGTGACGTCAGAGGTGGATACAGATAGTACTCGAAGATTTTGATGGAGAGTGGTGACTTCCATATAAGGAATATGAGGATAAACAACACTCTCCGCCAAATTTTTGAGAATCTTCTGTATCCGCGATGGCACTACAAACGTAGCACTAGACGTAGCTTGGTTATTATTTGTCAGTACGCAGACCCGATTTCTACGGAAAGTTCAAACGCTCATTTCCGTAGAGGGTTTGTTCCCAATCGCAATTTCAAGTTTAAGAATTTTCAAACTAAGCGTAAACAAGCGTGGTGAAATTCTGTGGTAGAAGTGAGGCGGCAGCAGAAAAATGAACTTTCTACACTCTCTACATTGGGTTATTATTAGACTGACTCAAAATTCGTCTTCGTCTTCGTCAAACAAAAAATCCACGAGACAGACGCTTTGTTGCTTTTTTGTTGACCGGTACAATCGGGGTGTGTAAATACTGCTTTATGATGCGGTAAAACATGTAGACTGGCTATTGGCCAAAAGTGCATAGAAACGGCTGTTATGATTCGGGGATTCAATTTCGACTTGACTTTTGAACCGGAATTTATGGAGAAATGGCCGCTCAATTTTTTATTATATTGATGCAAATTAATCATTAATAAATCGTGCAAGATAATACCGATTACTATGCCATTCCTATAAACTTTTGAGTACAGTACAGACTAGGTACTTTATCAAAGTTATACTACCTTCGTATATCAAATGATTGATCTATTTTTTTGGAATGACACGCACCAGAGGTGTATACCGCGCATACGCACAGGTACAATTCTCCGCTTTTTCTGTGTTCAGCTTAGTTCATGGATGACCAAACTGGTCATCTACGAAAACAATATTGAACGACAGTCTGAAAGTCCTACAGTCCTACAGTTATCCACGTACAATAGCCGACTCTAACGGACTGTCTTCGCGGTAAAATTAACTGATTACTTGCTGTCTAACATTGTCATGATACATTGCTTTAAAATGTGATAAAAGGTGAAGAACATATATGATATATTACACTGACCATTTGAAAAAGAAATTTTCACTGCTTTTTCCTCATTTAAACGGCTTGAGAAATTTATTTCAACTTTTGATTACAGTAATCAGATTAAGGTTAAGATTAAAAGCTCTTTTTTCTATGATTGTGTGTATAGAGACACTTTGTAAGCTCTTCTTTTCCGTAAGACATCTCTCTTCTAAAGATCGTTCTTTTTTCACCTAGCATGCTACTCGTCTTTAACCCTCGCCATTTACACTCGCCAGGCCGATGTCCAGTACTTTTGTCATTTGAACTTTACACTCGCCAGGCCGATGTCCAGTACTTTTGTCATTTGAACTTTACACTCGCCAGGCCGATGTCCAGTATATTTATCATTTGAACTTGTCACTCGCTAGGCCGATGTCCAGTATATTTATCATTTCAACTTGTCACTCGCCAGATGTCCAGTATATTTGGCATCGTAAATGTCAGTTTCAAGGTCGAATGAAAAATATACTGGACATTAATATAGGGTTTTGACCCATAGCAAGGAACCATTATCTAGCTATAACAAGAGCAATTTCGCTTTCGTTATACTGTAAAGTACAAGTTACAAACAAGCGTTTTATCTTATAAGCAATTGCTAATAAACTTTTGATTGACACACAAGCATTTAATGATGATGACAGTCTTGAATCAGCTGATACTGAGAAACTTGAAAATTTATTTTCTTACGCTCGTTCGCTTTACATAAAGACATGCTGTGCTCTTGAAGGGTCATATTTCAATATTTTATACTATTGACTGCAACTGTAAAGTTGACAATGAAGTAGAAACATACTCTTGAAATTCATATCGTTGTATAAGCATAGACTTTTTCAGATATTTCTTTTCAGGACCGAAATTTATGATAGGGGACTTTAAACTAGAACCATCGAAAGCTTTTTCTTTGGGTGTCTTTCCGATAGAATAAGCTAGCCCAAATTCAAGCTTTTCATTACGTAATCTTTTGTACGGACCTCTTTTTCTTCTTCAATTTTATTCCTCATCTGCCTTTTGTTAGTACTTTTTTGTTAAAATGAGCTAGGACAAACTTTAAACGCCCTGAACCAGTAGGAATTTGAGATTGATTTAAAACTCGTTTGATAGCTGAGAATAGCCTTGTTTTTTTAGGGCACCTTCAAGATCACCTGTTTTAAGCAGAGTGGGGTGGACGGCGGGTGTTCCTTTTTTAAAAAGTCATGTTCACTGCGTGGATATCCTTGTTGTCGCCAGTGGCAGTGCATGCGTCGTCATCGGTCCACCCCAGTATGCACGGAACGTTGTTTTAACGTCCAAATAACATTTTATGTCTGCTGGGACTAGAAAGACAAGGTTGAATTTCTACTGTAATATTTCCCATTACTCTTTTTTAGATTGGTTTTGAAACAATATCGTTATTTTGGGATTACGAAAATGTTCGACAGAGGCGTTATTATACATGTTCGATATGTGACGAAAAAGAGACGCCCTATTTCAAGGTCAAAATTCATTCGAAGGGCGGTGAACCGAAAGAATTTGCGAACGCTTGTTCTAAAGGTGAGTTCTTTCTTTCTTTCTTTCCTCTATTTTGCGGCATTTCCGGGTCATTTTGTCTCCGCACTCTAAATGGGTGGGTAGTATTCCCTCAACGGAAAATCAACTTCTAGCGCTTTGATTGGTTTATAGAGAACTTCAATAGGTCTTTATCAGGCCATTCACTTGGTCGATTTATTTAGAAATAAATTTATCGGCTTATCCCGTATGTAGAAATTCCTTTTTCATTTTAGGCCAATCTTTCGATTCTATTAAATCCTTCATTTTCTTCATAGTCCAGTAGTAGCTAGCGTCGAAAAACTGGTGCGACGAAAGGTACCAATAAAAATGTCCTTAAAGACCTACTGAGAATGAAATGTTTTGCTAATAGTTAATAGTTTACCGCTCCTAGAAGGTAAGTATTAAAAAAACCCCGTAGATCATTCCTGGCACGTTAATATGCTAAAGAAAGTAGGCAAACCCTCAGAAATTAAATTTACTATAACCTCAGAAATTAGTCCTCGAACCGTTCTATAAAACCTATTTTTTACGCTAGTTACCTAGTTACCTAGTCTACCATTTTGACAACTAGAATCATAAAGTAAGGAAGTCTACAGTCTACTAGTTACCAGTCTACTAGTTACCAGACTATCATCATTGAATTGTTTCATCATTTCAGGTGCATGGGAAGAAGAGGTTTTGAAGTTGATACAAAAAGAACGAGGTGATGGGAACCTGCTGAAATTCTTTCCCGAGTTTATCAGCGGTCAATGTCTGTTCGGCTTGTTGGAGGCCACCATTAAACGAATGATCGAATCGGTGAGTAAATGAATATACTTGAGATGCCACCTGTCAGGGGGTGATTTATAAAGCTGGATTTTCACATTTTTTATTTGAGAATTTTTGTGTATATTCCCAACGAAGATCTGCGATAACGTAAATCGGTTTTCCCCTTCGAACATGGCGACATTTTGTTCATTGTGAGACTTGGTACTGAAACTAAATCTCATCGCATTGGCAAAAATTAGTAAGCTACGCAACATGTGTAAAGTAATTTTCTGCTTTCAGATGCCCGGTATTCTAACTATTGAAAAGTACAACTTTCGATTTGGGCGGACACCGATGTTAATCAAAGAACTTCCGCTGGCTCTAAACCCATCTGGTTGTATACGTTCTGAACGATTTCATAAACATCGAATCAGGTATTTGTTTTTTCCTTTTCTTTCAAATATATAAATAAATGAATACTCTCCCCTCTTATTGGGTTCTATGGGAAAAACAAACAACCCTCTATTGAGTTCACTTTCTCACGTACCGTCATCGAGGGCTGCATTTAATTTTCCCTAGTAACTTCACTCGCACCGTTTTGCTTTAAAATCTGGTCTTTTGTTTATAATTCTCACTTCATTTTAATGTTTTCAAACTCATTTTGATGGTCGTTTTATATGATATTTTTAAATTCATTGGTCAGCCAAAGCTGAGCATTCAAATAGGTAAAATTCAGTTCTTCTTCCATCATCATAAGACGGCGAAAAATTTCTTCCGAAACGGATTTTTTTAAGTTTCTGCCCGATCGGGTTAAGTTTGGTTTCCCCCAATCTGTGTCTATCTGCTTTACGGTTTTTTGGGGCAACGTTCCAGCTGGGATAACGTTCCGGTTGGGATACGCTTTCATTCAGCGTCCTATACCGT
>JAUJPO010042022.1:0-17936 GCA_032270745.1 Tiaropsis multicirrata
AAAACAATAAAATAATAAAACAATAAACTGCGTCGACCAATCGGCTTTAGAAGATTAAAATGTTTATTGATAAATTTATTTTGTTTATTTCAATATCTGTCAATCAAGGAAATTATTACGTACATCCTATAGAAGATTGTTTACAAATTTCAAGGGGTCATTATTAGCATATGAAAGTCTATAGACCAAGAGAAAGGCCTAAAAGCCTGGAGCTTTGTCTATTATGTAGTCTAAGAGAGAGACAGTTCTTCCTCCAAAAGACATCCGTCCACTTAATCCGCCATTCTGAGCTATAAATGCTAAGAGCGCGAGATCTACAACAACAACAACTTATAGGGCGCGGTTTTTGCAAAAACAGGCGCGGAACGACGACATACATCATACAAACCCACAGACAGTTGCTTTTGAAAGGCCCGTTCGCTAACGCTGAGCCAATAAAATAAAACCAAGATTCTTGATAAAATATATAATAGCTTAATGCCATGGATGCATTGCTTTTCTTTACCTTGAAAAATCATTGATGTTTCTAATAAAGTTTCTATTTCTCCTTTCATGAATCTGATAAATATTAGTCCCAAAGAATGCAAGGAGGCGCTTTTAAGCGTTAGTTATTTCTAGTATAGAAAAACAAAACTAGAGAAAAACAACTATATTTTTTTGGCGTGTTTCCGTAAAAATGAGGATTATGGATAACAGGAATTATTTTTACCTTATTGGTCATTATTATCCTTTCACTCGTCAGCTTTGTGGCTAACTAACGTCACTTAGGGTGACAACCGTCCGACAAAGCCCCCCCCCCTAAAGTAGTCCATCATTTTCCGGACATCATTGTACACCTGCTTATGTTTTTCATGAGGCGCGTCAGTTAGCATTACGTCATTTTCCCAAACATCCACAATAGAGGGCAAACTCCGGACTTTTCGGCTGTTGTCGTTAAGAAAAATGACATAATGTTAACTTACGCACGTCACGAATAAGTTTAGATTTGAGATAACATATCAGTATAGTACCTGCTAGAACAACCGCTTTTGTTCCTTGTAGCGGCTTCTGTCTTTCTTTGGTTGCGGTTCTCTTCTTCATCATGTTGAGTTTGCGTTCAAAGTGTGAATAATGTGGGCGTTCAAAGTATGGATAATGAGGGCGTTGATACTTCTTCAAATTATTTTATTTTTTTTATTTCTAAAGGAGCAAATGTACTTATCCTTAATCAAAGCTCCATTTACATCAACGTACTGACGTACAAAGTTACATCAACGTACTGACGTTGAAACAACGTTCCGTGTTTGCTGGGAAATATGAATTAGTATGACGTTCATATATTATCTGTATCTTGAGAAATCAATACAAAATTAAAGATAAAGAAAAAGAAAATTATGATGGTACGCAACACGTTAACAAAAGGTTAAATCTTTTTACAACACTTGGACCATAGTCAGTATAAAACCCCCGGTCTGGAAGTTTTTCATATTTATTTTCCATTTTACTTACACAAATTGATTTGTTTTGCTCACTTTTGGATTACGTAATTGAACACTGCCAGACCAGTGAGATTTTTACTGACTTTGCTTGGGCGGTCAAAAATAACACTATCAAATTCGAATCTTATCACGCGATACAAATATAATAAGCCAAGTGAAAAATTTCAACCTGTAATAAATATAGTTTGATCGCTTTTTTATTTGAAAAGCTACAAGAGAAAAACATCCATGTATCAAAATTAACATGACCCTAACGAAACTATTAAATAATAAAAATTCATTCATAATAAAATCATATTTTTTTATTTGGAAGGTCAATAAAATCATCAAATCTTATTGGTTTCTGGTTTCCTGGTTTTTGGCCTAAAAGGTAGGGTACCCCAATGGAAACCCCAGTTGGGCTATCTTCTGGGGTACCTCTTTTTGCCTCACCCTTTAGGATCTGATACCTGTTTTCATGTTGAAATACTATTAGAACATGTTATTAATGATTTCATGTAATAAAATTTACGATTCCTTTCGAACTTCAGTCACAATAGCCTTTTTCCCAAAGGTACTGAAGTTTGTTACTTCTATTTTGAGACCCCCTATAGGTAAAACCTCCGCTTTGTGTCGTTGAATATCACACCACCTTGGTTTAATAAATCTCAATAACCAATGCCAGCCTATTGAATATCTGCTTATTAAATAAAAATTCAATTAAAATTAGATTAAAAATTCATATGACGTAAAATTTTGTTGCTAACCTGTTGTCTGCACTGTAAAACTTTCCAGATGCAAAATACCTTCAAAACGTAATGAACTAATTTATTGCAAAGGATTCTTTTAAGTATCTCAACCAAGTCTTGCAAACCCTACACGAAGATTTACGACAACAAATTGAAATGAAAGTTTTAAGATCAAAAGACGCATTCAAAAGATTTTCGAAATAAACAGATTCTGGGCTGTCCCAGAAAAGAAGTTTGTGCACCCCTTGTGGTTGAGGATACAAGCTGGGTCTCGTAATTTACCCCACCCCGGGCATTTTACTAATTTGACCCCCTGGACACCCGAGCCATGTTCATATCTTTTGAGCTACATCCAGTTCTTCAATAATAATCTTAATATGAATTATATCCAAAATACGATAGAGTGTTTTACCCAAAATAACCTTGAATTATGTTGATACGCAATGATTTAAAACTAGGTTTTCGCTAGAGCTCCTGTATCAAATTTGCGAATCGATAAAATTTTGCCATTTTTAGAAAATCGTGTTGTCCATCTCAATGCAACTAATTCTATATTAAGCATTTCCAGATTTCCACGGTTTGGGTCTAAGTGTAGTCGTATAAAACGATCCCAACCCTCCTGTCAAAAATGGTCCATACAGGGCTACACTTCTGGCCAATTAGTACGGGGTAAACCATTAATCCTATTTTATATAGTGTAAACAAGGATTTAGACTTTAGGCCAGTCTACACATGAACCGATAATTCTACTGACATAATCAATAGATAATGCATGGATATCGTGTTCTTCAATAGTGTAAACAGGTATTTAGACTTTAGGCCAGTCTACACGTGAACCAATAATTCTACTGACATAATCAATGGATAGAACATGGATATCGTGTTCTTCCAGTATATCTTGTATTTCATCGGAGGTATCTGTCGATGATACTTTGAGACGTTCTTTTATCAACAGTGCAGAACCTGGCAACAAGTTTAACAGTATGCACGATTCTCGTAACCTAAGAAATACAATTAAAAACATACGTCATCACACAGTTTTGATATTAGCGAGGTTACGTTGATAAAGATAAATCCAAGGAAAACGGCGAGCTAGCGACCCGCGACCGTTGTCCTAGGCAATAGCTTTATTGCCTGTTTGAGCGTTCTCGTTTGCAGAGAACAGTGCATGACTCATTTGCTCCAGGATAAACTTCCTTTGCATTTTCCACAGTGGCCTCTAATAGCGAGGTTAAGCATGAAAATCACGACAGCGAACAAGTTTTGACCGCAGCAAATAAATACCTGCACTTCTCTAGAACGGGTCAAAAACGTTCTAGAACAAAGGAGATATTCATCGACAGGTAATATCTACATTGCTACCCGTATACTATCCTGGTAAAAGAAAGACACATTCCATCGTCGTGATTTATCTTGGATACTTAACCTTCCCTAATGTATCTCAGAGGGTATGGAGCTACCAAACTGAGCCCATTGAAGTTTTTCGTAGTAAAGTCTCTTAAACGAGTTTGGAGAACGAAGCATCGAGACAAAAATTTGTCTTTTTTATTCAAGCAATTTTTAGAGACTTTTGTACTAAAGAACGACATGGTCTCAATTTTGAAGATGAATTTTATGTTTAGCCTCCCCAATCCCAGCAGGCACGGAACGTGTTTTAACGTCGAACCAACGTTTTTCTAACGTCAGAGCACTATTTGGGTGTTGAAAGAACGTTTAAGAAACGTCACGTGACGTGCCTGCTGCGATGCTTTGGTCCCGGTTTTATTTTCTCGTGATGAATTTATGTTCGGGGACTTTTTTTTCAATTTAGACCCAGTAGACACGCAACATTGTTTCAACGTCAGAACGTTATTTGGACGTTGAAACAATGTTGGGGAGTGTAGAGGTGGCGTATTTTTTAGGAAGCAGCAAAATCAAAGTACAATAAACACAATTTTTGCACGAAAGCTAGAGAGAAACACGAGGCTTCGTTCAGTTAAGAGAGTATGGAGCTGCCAAATTGAGACCATTGAAGTTTTCCGTAGTAAAAACTCATAAACGAGTTTGGAGAATGAAGCATCGAGACAAATAGTAGTTTAGTACTAAAGTCCCTAAAAATCGCTTGAATAAAAGAGACAAATTTTTGTCTCGATGCTTCGTTCTACAAACTCGTTTAAGAGACTTTACTACGCAAAACTTGAGTGGCCTCAAATCGACAGCACTACAACCTCGTAGAGAAATAAAGAACACTTGACTCCTTCCTTTTGCTTTAATTTTACTTATTCATGATTTGCGTAAGTTAGCATTACGTCAATTCTTTCTAACGGAAACAACCAAAATAGAAGGCAAATTCCGGAATCTTTTAAAAAAAAGAGGGCAAAATCAAGATTTTTCGGCTGTTTCCGTTAGGATAAATAAGGTAATCTAACTTATGCTTATCATGAATTATAGGAAAAATACGCCACCCCTTGGGGGAAGAGTGTCTCACCTCTTGCTTGGCTCTAATCATCTCCTCTTCAGTAATTTTTACGAAATTTCGAGACCATAAGCAATCTTTTATCTGGAAATGTGGCGATAAAAAAAGGAGAGAGAAATGAAGGACGACTACTTGTCTAGATGAAGTACGTAAACGTGACCCAATCAAAATCCTTCAACGGTGAAACTAAAAACCTACGCCTCTACCAAACAGCTAAAAATTCATGATTTTACAACATTTTTTATACCACTTTGGCAACGGAAAATTATTTGATCTCCGGCTTTTAAAGGGATGACAATAAAATAAGACCCCTCGCACACTAACTTCTTGTTTAGCTCGTATTTCCTCTTCTTCAGTGATTTTATCCACAACTTTTTCACTTTCAAATTGTTTCGATCGAAATTCAATGTATTCTTCTTTCGTAATATCCGTATCTGAAAGGTAGAAGAAAGAAAATAAAATGCAAAAATAAAAAATATATATTCGTCAAAATATCAAACTGTTGATCATGCTAACTGCGCTGGACTCAACTTCAGTATTCGAATTTATTCGAAGGCCCACTTTGTAGGCTTTTAAAATAAACTTATCGAAGTGCAGGTACAAAACATCATTATAAAACTTTTCTAATGGAAAATTTTGGCTCATTTTTGTACAAAAAAGAAAACATCCCCAGGTATTTGCTCAAGGAACAAGTGTACCAAATTTCAGTCAAATCCGACAATGTTTGGGTCCTCCAGGCTGCCCCAAAGTTTTTTTTTGGAAAGACAGACAGTCAGACAGACATTGCCAGATTGTAGCTCAGCCAAATTTGAAAAAAGGATATCGAGACCAGCGTGCGAATTTCTGTAAAGACATAACTACAGCTTTTACTAGGACACCATTCGAGTTTTTTATACCTCGATAAAGTCAATCAAGGTCGCTTTCCTTTACAAGTGGAAAATATGCGTTTATATGAAAGACATTGGCGAAAAGCTCTCTTTAGTATCAATAAATATTTAGACCAATAACAACATATAATCCAGATCATGAGACCATGTCGTTCTTTAGTACGAAAGTCTCTAAAAATTGCTTGAATAAAAGAGACTAATTTTTGTCTCGATGCCTCGTTCTCCAAACTCGTTTAAGAGACTTTACTACGGAAAATTTCAATAGGCTCAATTTGGCAGCTATGGTCTACTGAGTAACTTATGCTTTTCTTAATCCACACAATTATGTTCTGGATTTGTCTGCTTGAATGTTTTTTTTTATTATAGTTATCTCAAAATATTGCAATTTCTTTTTCAGCAAACGTTATTGGGTGGTTTGTTGTTCGACGAAACGATGAGCCCTGGAACTTTAAACACAAACAAAGAACGACTACAAGAAGCTATCGTAATTCCAATTACCACCATAATTTTCTTTAAATTATTCTTAATGATGGCAAAACTAAAAATTATAACAGGAGTGGACTGTTCCAGAAAATAATTGGGGGGGGGGGGGGTGAAGGATACAACCTTTTTTAATAATGTACCCCCGGACAAGAGTTTTATCCCTGACCCCGAGACACCCAAACTTACCACTGAACACATCCCGATTTATGAAATTTAAGATTATAAAATAACTCTGATTTCTAGGATAAGTCTAGTGTTTAATCATGAGTTTAATATACTTATCGATTATTTCATCTCATACTATCAGGGCGCAATCGAATCTCGGCTAGGAGAACTGACAACGCAATTTAGTGGACAGTCAGCAAGCAGTCTACAAATAACAAAATATGCAAACTCTTCGTAAGAAACACGCAGCTTATATTCTTTGTTATGGCTTGGGAAAAGATCTTGTTGATGAGTCCATCTTGAAGGCGTCCAAAAATAAAAGACTAAAATGATTACGTGTGAGACTACGGAATCGACCATTTGAAGCAACTACGAGTTTCGGGAAAAGTCGATGTTTTGCCGAAGAAACGGAAATGAACTTAATGATGCTAGTGAATAAAACGAACTTTGTCAGAGAATGAACTCTAAGTTTCAGGTCGGTTATTACACGTTTTTTTATAAGAACATTAAAATTCAAAAAAGCCTTCTAATGTTCTAAACTTTTCTAGATTCAAGCGTTAAATGTTCTTAATTAAGTCTTTTAATTAATGTGTACATACCTTAAGTGTACATACTTTAGCGGTAACTAAAATTTCGCGTGTACTCAATTTCGCGAGTTTTTTTACTAATTTAGTACACGCGGAATTTTAGTTACCGCTAAAGTATGTATATTTAAGGTAATAAAAAATGAAAAATGTTGTTATTTCTATGCTGTTGGTTCTCCAAAGTCTCCAAATGTTTTTAACATGTTCTTAATTTTTTTAACTCGTCGCCTTATGTTCTTATATTCTTTGTTCTTATAAAAAAACATGTAATATGTTATTGTCATTTACTTCTTGAACTTTTGTTGTAGCATTTATACTATATATTAAAAAAATGTAAATAATTTTAATTTTGACTCTTTTAACTTTTGTCTTTTTCATATTTTACTGTGTATTAAAAAAAAATGAAGATTTGGTTCTCGTATAAAGCTCAGCAAATAAAATTAATGCTATGGTCAGAAATATCAAGTTCAGCATTTGAAAGACAGGGAACTTCTCGGGGAACTTAGCCTCCAAATGGATGTTCTCATTCGATTTTACAAATTAGCATTGACCATAATGATGTTGCCGATTTCTGATGTTGTATTTTTCGTTCTGCTATTTAACCTCAAAAGAAAGAGGCTCGCTTTTTATTCCTTTTAATTCGAATAACTAATTTGATCTATTAGAATCAATAGTGCAGCAGAAGGTTCAATTTTGGTACCCACTTGCCTCGGTCCTAGAATTCCGCCCTTGTTGAATATCAATGCGAGTCGAAAAATTGCGAAATTTCGATATATAAATACCTTTCGTAAATTGCGAGACGCGACCATCATAAAGCTTTTTGAGTTGGTTGTTTGAGAGATGGCAGTCGTTGTTCGTGACGTGATTTATGAAAAGGTCTATTGCTCAAGATTTTCAAAATAAAAAACAACTACTATTTTTGCATACACGCCCGCCGCCAACACATGCAACTAGGCTTCTTTTCTCTTCCTCCAAACGAAATAAAGTCTCTTTGGGTGGAAGAAACAACACGCAACAGACCAAAACTCTCTTGAAAATATCACGAAACTTCCATCCGCCAATTCTACTTTACGCCTTGTCCGGTAACAACACAGGTGCCATAAATGCAAGGCTTCTAAAATTGGTGAATGAACAAGTCTAGTAACAATAATCTTTGTCTCATAATTAATTGTCTCGTTCATTATTTACAATATGTTTTCTTATCACATAATTTTCGCTTCGGGTAATATTTTTTTCGTTTGTTATGTTACACATTACGTACGTACACAAGCATTCATTTAGGCAAATTTTTAGTTTGGACGAAATTTTTCGTCGGACTCAACTCATACAATTTTCCGTATTTAAGACTATCCGCCGGTCAACTTTATAAAACCAAACTGCGGTTAAAGCCGGGTCAAACCACATGGTGTACCAAAACAAATATGGCGGATTTTCTGAAAGTAAAAACTCTAGAATCTGATGAAGATTTCATGGAAAGCACAGATGAGGAGGAGGAAAAAGTCCAAAATGTACGTATATTAAATTCTTCTTAAATTATTTAAGTCAACCTCAGCTGTTTTTAAAAACATTGTTTTTGAAGAGCTTCAGAAGATTTGGCTTTAATTTTCTCTTTTTGAGCTTTAACATTTTGTGAAGAGTTTTTTCAAAATAATTCAGGCCTGTTTAATCGAACAAATCAAACTTTGTTCGTCAATAAGAGTTTGATTAAGGTAATCAGTAATCAAACTTGATCAAACTCTCTCAATTTTAGCTCCAATTTGAATTCAATTAGTTAGTTCTGTTAGTCCGATTACGCATTATTTCACCATAAACCATTTAGACAAGCAGCTGATGACACAAAAAAAATTTAAAACAAGCAAAAATTTCCAAACCGATTCCAATTGCTTATATACATCCTAAATATCCCAAAACGCCCTACCGGCGGTTGTAAAATTATTTACCGGACGCGTCTGAGAATATTTTAACAATAGATGACGTCACAGGCAAAATTGAAAATTTGATATCTTCAAATACCAATATGTCATTCGACGTGTATTTTAATGTAGATTCCGATTTACATCATTACCTATATCTCAAAACTTAATTTTATAAAGTTATAGCAGCTTAAAAGGTGCTAAATTTATTTCATTTTAATCCCATAAAACCTCTAAAAATCTGAAAATTAAAACTTGTCAACATGAAAAACTATCTACAGTCTTCGAAAGCTCTTCAAAAACGATATAGAAGACTTTTAAGTGGATATGCCACTATGCAACCTAACTCGAGAAAATTGGGGTCAAAAATCTCAAAAATCTTAACATTATTTTCAGCAAGGATGTCATATGAGTGTCTTTGAACCATCATAACTTTTTTTGACTAAGTTTTCAGGTATTGGTACTGCACAGTGGGCCAAGAGACGGACATTGGTAATTTTTTCATCATCGAGTTCATTCTTTTTGTTATGATTTTTAATTTTCTGAATAAATGGCTGATTTAAAAACGAAAAAAAAACGAAAAAAAATCATCCATTTAAATTCTACAGCTATTTGAAGTTGATGAAAAAGAGTAAAAAAATAAAAGCATTAAATCTTTCGCAAAATTACATTAATGACCAAAAAGAACTCCCTGATGTCTCTTTTTTTTGCAGAAAAGTGTTGGAAATTGTATAGAAATGTGGCGAATATATTGCTAAGTATACAAAAACAAATTTTCTTTCGATAAATAATGTTTTCTTTGCTAAATCGTGTAAAATGCTGAAATATTTCCATAAAAAATAACTAAAATTTGGTTTATAAAGACTGGTTTTTTAAGCTTATGATGGAAATATCTCGAAAACCGAGAAGGGGCCCACCCCAAACCATATATGATTTTGAATGATATGACTCTAAGGATTATGAAAATACTCAGAGAACTTTGGGCCCCTTCCCGGATTTCGTCTTTTTGTCAAAAGTGTAAAGGATGAGACTAACTTGCTCTCTGACAGTTGGTAGAGGGTGTTACAAAGTAACTTTTACCATAACTTCAGAAATATTTGATATTGTTATTTGAAATTTTGCCAGTATCTACTTTATATAGTTTATTTCCTAGAGACAAAAATTCATCATTTTTGATGACGTCATTGTTTCATAATGACGTCATGAAAATTTGACTATGGCAATGACAGTCCTATATCATCATCACCCAGCAGACACGGAATCTTGTTTTAACGTCTAAACAACGTTTTTCAACGTGAGAACGTTATTTAGACGTTGAAACAACGTTTAAATGATGCTGTGTGTCTGCTAAGCACAAACCTCCGTAATATTAATAATGACTTTTTAAATCAGTTTCAGATCTTGCAAAAAAATAAAAAAAAAGAATATTATTTACCAAAGTCAGAGCTATAACAGTCGCTACTTAAAGACAAAGAGATTTAAACAAAGTGTCTTCTTCATTTTCAACCCAGAAAAACTGTTTTTGTGGACAATATCTGGTATGGTGGCCATGGACTTGACAGTTCTTGCAGAATGGTGTCACTTTAAGCCGTTTATGATTCACTACTGGATCAGATGCTAACCACATTCTGTTCAAAGTATCAGTAAGGTTTGCTTCTTGAGAAACCTTTCTAGACAGTGTCTTTCTGATACAACGCACTATCTTGTTGCAACCTTCTAACCCGGATTCATCAAGGTTTGATAAACCACACCCATTGTTATTTTGAATAAGTTCCCAGGAATGGGCTAAAACTTTATGCACCGTTGGTGTAATGCTAATCCATGGACCAGGCAGATGTTTCTCGTGAACTCGGGGAAATTTATCAATCAAGAATACATTAGTATCAATGCAATACTGCTTGTATAACTCGACATTGACCTGTTCTTTTGAAGAGAGAATACGTAGGATTATGGACAATCTCTGGCCAAGTATCTCCATGTTATTTCTTTGAGCGATAGGAATTTCCTCAGTTATTGATTTTCGAACACTTGAATCATGTAGCAGGCGACGGCAGATGTTTCCTGTTATCGTTGTCCCATTGTTACCTGATCCGTCAGCATAATCCCACCTGATGCCAGTTTTGACCTTGAGCTTTTCCTGGAGATCTTTTTTTGCTTTATCCAAGAAACGACGAGTCCTACTAAATTTTGATTCAGACCAATCGAATAGTCCTGCAATTAAATGTACCACAATTTTCATAAAAAGATCACACGATCTCATGAGAGCATGAAGAACTTGGGTGGAAAACACCTGATTAGTTGCAATTGGACGTTTTGTAACACCAGTTCGTGTGTTGTAATCATTTGCACTTTTCTTCAATGTGCCATCTTCCTGCTCATGCTCTTCAAATATTTTGTGGATAGAGTCGATATCCCTCGTAATCGGTACACCCTTTCGTATCGTTTCAATATCAAGGCAATCTTGTTTGGAAAGTTCACAAAGATCACAATAAGCTCCACCCAGTCCAAGCAAAAGGTTTGCTGCTTTTCTATCAAGACAATAAGAAATCGTTTTTGATTTTACATTTATGGCTTCATCGTTGGCTAGGTGAACTACAAAGCCTTCTTCTTCTGCTTTGGTTATATCATCATTGAACAGTTTCAGTGATTGGAGTGTCTCTTCTGATTCTTTACCTGATTGAAGCATCACAGGTCGCTGAGATTTTGGAGCATTAGGCGAGGGCTCAGTCCATATGATTTCATTGTCATCATTTCTAATTTCCAATGGACAAACGATAGATATTATTAGGTTGTTTGTGTCTGTATTGTTTACCTGGTTAAATATGCTGTGCCCACCACTTCCATCAAAACCAAACTTACAGTTCAAATTCAAATCAGAAACCTGATTATTAGTAGGAATGGTTTTTATTATTCTTGATGTGGTGACTTGTAGGGCTTCAATCAGATTAAAATAGACTCCTGTGAAATTAGAAGGTAAGCACAAAATCCTAGGTGTTATAGATCTTTGCTTTTCTCGTAAGAGCCTCCATGGGGGAAGTATATCAAATCCTGCTGCAGCCATTACTAGTTGCGATTCAATCTGGTCTGTAAAATACACACAAAACAGGTGGCCATCTTTATAAAAAGTTATCAATAATCTTGTTTCAGTGTGACCTATCACTGGTCAAAATTTGAAGTCAAAGGAACTTGTAGATCTTAAGATATCAAGGGGTATATCATGTTTACAAAAATTGTTAAAATTGTATGAAATTATTGGAGTGGACATAAGTCAAAGTACCTACCAAATTGATCAATTTTATCAAAATTCTACATCTAAAAATATTTTTCATTGAAAGTCATCGAAATAAACCTTAAATTCAACCCAGGCTAGGGCTTTTCTTGTGATACAACCAAATGTCCCTGAAAATGCTGTGGAGAACCTGGAACCTGTGCTATTGTTTAAAAGAGACCTAGAAAACTATGAAAAGGAAATAGCTTGAGGACTGTAGAATGTCTGTTGAAAGACTGCGGTTGAGATTTTGTTAGATTAATGAACATTCGTTGTAGAACAACTTTCAGGGTATGATCTTTTCTAATAAAATATGCATATACGTTTCTATCATTCTGTTGTACATCTATCTTTAGTTGATTTTATGTTTTTATTGGTCCAAATCATTTCTTTTTAGAGAAGAATGTCCAGCGCATTGCATTTACCATTGATGAGTCCAGCAAAACTTCCCAAAGATGCAAACAATGAGAAGGAAGAAGGCGAAGTTGAAGATGCTGATGAGGATGAAGATGGACAAAGTGCTCGCAGTCGTGGAATGATTCATAAAAAGGGAACATCCAAATCGACACAAAGGAAAAGTCTAGAACGAGGCCGTGATGGAAGCCGGAGAAGCACTAGCCGCGACAGAAGTCGAAAGAACAGACATCGTAGTCGCAGCAGAAGAAGGCGGCATAGCCGTAGCAAAAGCCGAAGTCGTAGCAGAGGAAGGCATCACAGTCGTAGTCGTAGTCGAAGTCGAGGAAGAGATCGTAGCCGTGAAAGAAGACGCAGCAGAGAAAGAGATCGAGACAGAGGTCGTCGAAAATCCTCGCCACGTACAAGAGATCGATCTAAAGACAGCAAACGAAAATCATCCAGAGATGAAGCATCAACTGCTCAACCATTAAAATCACCAATTGAAGCCGACAACAGTAAGGCTAATTAAAACAGTAATTTTAATGATTTCTCCGCTTTTTTTGAAAGTGATATTATTCTATCATTTAAATCAATCATTTTAAATCAATTTCTTCTCAAAGCCAATAATATAGTCCTCAATGTCTAGACAGGACTTGCTTGTTGCAAAAAATCTTGTTGTTTTTAGTATTCTATCATGAAACATGTTCCCTTCCAAGATAATTATGTTTTCTTTCTTGAACGTAATTCTATGGTATACAGTTTCTGTTCCTCAGAGGGTTCTTCAGAGTTCGAATTACAGTATAAGGAACCAGTCAAAAAAATACGTTCGCTTGAACTACTATTTAATATAATGCTCTTGTTTGCTCTTGAAAAATTGGAAAAAAATGATATGAATTTTAGTTAAATTTTGCCATGAGCTCCTCCTTCCTTTAAATGGTTTGTTAGATACTCAGTATTTCTTTCTCATTATTTCAGAGAATGATCAGAAGTTCGATATTGGTAAGCTCCTTCCCAGTATGAGTGGACAATCGGTTGTTGTCGAACTATCACAAAGTCTACCCGCTCAACCGTACTTCATCGAAGACCTTCGTGATGTGCAAGCCAAAAAAACTATCGATCGTGGTCTAAAAAGTGTTTCATTGGAAAGAGAAGAGGAGGAGGAGAAGAAAAGTATAACGAAATTTTTCGATAAGTTAACTGACCAAGCATTGACAATGAAGGATCAATCTCCAAACTTTTCAAGACAGAACAGTGTATCCAAAGATTCAACCAAGAGCAGTGACCACGAAACAACCAGAAATCGTACAACATCAACCAGTAGCACAGGCAGCAAGTACAATGAAACCCATGAAGCTACTACACCGAAGGTGGAACCTACTGCAACCCTACCAATAACAACAACATTAAACTCGTATGACCAGAAGAAAGCCGAGATCGAACTGAATGCTCAAAAACTTTTACAGCTCCAACTTCTTCAATATCAGCAATCGAATACAATGCTTGCACAGAATATAAACACTTTGAGCTTGTTGAATCAACACCAACTATTGCAACAAACCGGAAGCAATTTGATCAGCCCATCTGGCAGCTTGCTCAATAAGAGCGTTAGTAGCACACCAAGCACACCACCAGTATCAAGTCCTGTAGTTATACCAGAGACATTTGAATTCCCATCAACTGGTATAAAACAAGAAGATGTATCATTAAGCCAAATCACTGACGAAAAGCCTACAAACAATCAAAGTAAAACAGCGATCAATCAAGACAACCCACCTAGTGCTAGCAGTCAAGAAAGAGCACCAATTCTTTCACTAAAACCAATTGCTAACGATCTAATCAACGCTACCAACCAAGAAAAACAAACTAGCAACCAAGAGAAACCATCAGGTACCCACAGAACCAAATACCATGGATTTCTACGTAAACTCGAAAAGTCTAACATGAGCTCTACAGAACTAAAAAATAAATTGACAAAATACGTGAACAAATTGGTACCAGAGGAGATAACAAGACTTCAGAAATTGATAAACCGTAGAGAAGAGAAAGAGACAAAACGTAAACTAACTGAAATTGAACGTAAGCGAACTAATAGCGAATTCAAAAAAGTTAAACTGGTGGACTTGCCAACCCCTTTGAAAGTGAAACATGAGATAACGAATAATCAAACAATTAAAACGACATCTCCATCGGCAATCATATCACCTCCAGCAGTTTTGTCACCGACTTGTACAGACCCGAGACTAAAATTGACTTCACCTAAGACAGCCTTCTCGCCAACGATTTCTGACATCTACAAACCACAGACAAGTTCTCCATCCATCACGGAATCGCCTCCCCCACCTCCACCTCCGCCACTACCAAAGCCCGAATCCACCAAAGGCCTTCCAAAATCACCTTTAGTTTCACCATCCATTAAAGATATGAAAATTGACGGTCCTCGATTATCCTTAGCTGAATACCATAAGCGCAAGCCTAAAGGGAGTGACTCGATGGAGAATGAATATCTGGCCTTTTTGCAAAGTATTGGAGACGAACCAAAGAAAGAAAACCGTGATGTGGTAACTTCACCAACACCTCTGCCGCCCACTCAGAACGACAACCACCACAACACAATACAACCTCCATGCACACCTCCACTCGCTAAAAGGGGTATTGGGCATTGGTCAGCACCAAAATCATCAATTCCTCAAGAACCTTCTTTACTCCCGAAATCGACTAATCTTCCATCGAAATATCAACCACCAAAGCCTTTGGCGGTTCCACCTCTTAGTTCATCGACACAGTCTATTTTAAAGACACCAACTGCTTCTTCGCCAGCATCTCAGCCACCTCTCCCTTTGAAGCCTACTTCATCATCAACAATGCAACCAAAGCTAAACCCTTCACCGACATCAAAACCCAAATCAATACTAGTCACTTTAGATTCTGTAAAGGATATCAAAAACAAAAAGGTAGAATCCACATTTCCAAAGAAACCATCTCCTTCAGCAGAAAGTCCTTCTAAAACTGCTAAAAGTATCTTATCCCTTCTTGGTCCACCATCGAAAGATCCAAAGAAACACCTACTATTAGCTGAAACCAAGACACCAGCGGACAAAAGAGAACGAAAAGGTTTTCTTTGTGGCGAATGTGGACGTTCTTTTGCTGGATTTGTGGACCTCGAAATTCATGTCAATTCAAAGCATAAAAATGTAGAAACGATCAACAAAGATGTTAATCCACGCAATTCAATAAAAGCCCATCACAGGCCACATCTAGTCAAGAAACCTCTACCATCTGTTGGAGTCACCTTCACCAAACTCAAGCCGACCGAAAATCCAGATAACGTCCGAGTACATTCATCAAAGAAAACGAGCAAACAGCAAACTGTGAAGTCTTCAACACAACCCTCGAAAAAAACCAACAAAGTCGTGAAGAAGTTGTCAGACGTGGACATTAAACAAGAACTCGCAAAGATACGTGAACTCCGCGAACAACAAGCGAAACAAGGCCGCAGTCCGGAAACTAAGAAAGCAAAACATAGAAAACACAGTGACAGTGAGAAAGAATCCTCTACAGCCACACATTTGGACGATAAGAAACTGAAAATATTATCCAAGCAGGAATTGAAAGAACGAGAACGTCGCATCGAACAGAAACGCTTTAAGAAGAAGAGAAGGAAAGAAAAAGAGAGATCGTTAAAACTGAAAGAGCAGATGGAAGCGAAGATGAAAAACCAACAGAAGTCGAACGCAAATGAGACGGATGAAGATCGGATAGCTAAATCTACAACAGATACTGAAATGAGCTCTCGATCAACTCAAAAAGTGAGTTTGCAAGAGACGGACGCAGCCAATGATTCCGGAATCGTCACGGGGAAAAGACAATCCAAACAAACGCAACGTAAAAAGGCTTTCATGGACGCTTTGAAAGCTCGACAATCGAGACGTAAACAAATGCAAGATTTTGTCAAGAATGATAATGCTGACACAGCATTTTCAGCAACAACGTCCTCGTCACTTGTATCCAAAGTGAAGACAAATAAATCGGCAGGAATGATCAAAGCCAAAGAGGTGATTATGAAGAGCAAGAAAATGAAACGAGAACTCCAGCTAGAACAACTGAAAAATCAAACGAAAACAGACGTGTTACCGACACCAGAAGCTGGCACACCGCCGCCATCCGCGATAACACAACCTAAAGAAAAACGTATTAATTTGCATCAACAAGTGGAATCCGTATTCAAAGCGTCTGTTCACAAGAAACAACCCCAATCAAGCCCAATACCATCACCACCAGCTGAAACCAGCTCAGAAGAGAAAGCCGTCAACGGAATTGAGGGTGTTTCCTTTGAGAACACAACTCTTTCTGAAGAAGCTCTAGAGAGGATCTACAATCGTGTCCAGTCTTCAAAAGATAAGAAAGAGTCAACAGACAGCAATGTCGCTACTGAGCTGGCATCTACCAAAACAACACCGTCGTCAAGGAAACCGTCCCTTTCTGAAGACGAAGATCCGACTGTAAAGGCGCTCAAGAAGAAAATCGGCAAAGCAGAACGAGCCGTTCGCGTCCTCATGAGAAACCAACGAAAAGACGACCATAAAGATGAGAAGACAAAATCCAGCAACAATGTTCGTTCAAGACGTAATTCTGCTGACAACACGACGGTGGAAGTCGAAAGAGTAGAACCATTGAAAGTTAAACTTCACATCAAGATGGCTGATTATCATTCAGAAGCTACAACCTTAATGGCCCCGGAAAACGAACAACAACTGGGTCATACGGAAGAAGACGTTGAAACGCACGACGACCAAACAAAAGGGAAACGTAAGCGCAACAATCGCCGTAGAAAGAGTGGTCTAGGTCCCACTCGTAAACGATCGACACGTAACACGGTGAAAGACATGACAACGAATTCTCCACAACAAACAACGACAGGTCAGACGTCGCGACGTAAACGTAGCAAATATTACGTTTACGAAGACGAGTTATACGCACAACAAGCGAATCCCATTTACAGCGGTTCTTCACTGCTGAACAACCTTGAAGAATACAACGTTGGTAAAGCAGACTCACCCCAGCAGACGGAATCTGACGTTGATTTTACTATGCTTTCAAAAGACGTCGAATTCGATTCCAACTTTGATTACCAATTGAAGCCACACCAAGAAAGTTACTTGACTGTAGATGACATCTTCTCTAGCCTGCTATCCTTGACTAACGATTGTTTGAATACAGAGGCTGTTCAACAGATGGAGGAAGAGAAAAAAAGGAGAATAGAAGCTGACGTCACAGATACCTTAAACTGCATTCTGGACCACGTGTGTCCACTCACAGACGAGGAAATTGTCCATGATTTATTGACCAATCTTCTAGATAATGTGTCAAAACATTGTATCGATGAAAATGGAACAACGACCAAACAAGCGTACATCAAGGAAGAATGGGAGATTGATTTATCATCAAAAGTTCAACCAGGTAAGCCCAATTTTTTTCAATTCTGTTCTCCAACACTTTATTTTTAATACCTTAAGTGGAGAAATTTTGGCGTGGAGAAAATTTGGCGCAATTGGCGCAAAATGCCAAAAACCGCCAAATTA
>JAUJPO010042033.1:0-17935 GCA_032270745.1 Tiaropsis multicirrata
TTCATTGGTGAAACACGGTCAATTTGTCTAGTCAAGGACTCAAAACGATTTCGCACACGAGACAAAGTGTTACTCCAAGCGTTAACACACACAGTAACCCATATGAGGGTAGACAAGTGCATTTTTATCAACTTCCTTTTAGTATCAACATCAATCAATGTGCTAATTCATTGCTCGCATGTTTTTCCCAGGTTAGTCCTACTTTAATATTAATTTAAAAAGCTAAAACACCCCTTGTCTCTTTGGGAAATCAAGTCAGAATATATTGGGAATTTTGACCAAGTCAGGAAAAAGAGCAAGGAAAAAAGTCAATGGATTTCTCTCATTGGTGGTATGTACACTTAAAAGAACTTCTTGTGGGATGACGAACAGCCGGCCGGGTGTTTTAGATTTAAAATGTCAAGAATAAGAAATTATAACGTAAAAAATATTTTCTTTGAAAAATAATTAAATAATTTAGCTAAAATCAGGAAAAAAACTAATGAAAATGCAATCAAAATCCATAAAATCTAAATTTCGAAAGTTTTTAAGGAAATAATCTAGTATATAGAGCCACTGGAGCCACATGGGTGGTCTTCGTTGAGTCAAAACACAATATCTTTGGAGACCAAAGGAAATGATAAAAGTAATAAAACAGAAAAAAACCTTTTGAGGGAACAATTTTGAAAATATTTTAAGAATATTCTAAAATTTGACGGCAAAACAATATCTAAAATTGAAAAACATTATTCTTGGTTTGTTGAATTTCAACACAAAAAATATTCCAAAACATTTCTATGGCCATAATGTTGATGTGTCTGTGGAGGCGTATCTAACTGTGTGTATTTAAAAAATAATTTCACAATTGTTGAAAAGGGGATCCCTGCAAAGCGAGGTAGGCAAATAATTCGGTTATAATTCGAAGAAGCGTTTTAATGTTCTAAGCTTTTTTGGTTTCAAGCCTTAAAATTTTGTTAAAAGTCTTTTAAATCATGTGTACAAAATGAAAAATCAAAAAATGGTCTTATTTCTTTACTCTTGATTCTCCAAAGCCTACAAATGATCTTAATCTGTTCTTAATCTTTTGACCTCACGAAGCCTTATAATCTTATATATTATGTTCTTATAAAAAACGTGTATTACTAGAGTGGAGATCTTTTTGCAGGACGTAAATAAACTCGTGATATAACGTAACGTTTGTAACTTGACCACACTAACCTCCCTTTAAAAATACGGCTCAAATTACTCTCTCAAAGGCTCAAAGTGAAGGTCATAATTCAATTTCTTCTGTCTGTCACAAGAGTTATACTTATCCTTTTAGGGGAAATATATATTGGAAAATATTGATTTAATTCGTGTAACAAGCCATTCACAAACATCAAAGAAAATGTAAAAAAAACAGTAAAATTATGCATGGGAGAATGTGTAGGAGGCAATACTGTTTAGAAATTTAGTGCAAAAGTAATTTAGAAGTTTGCAAACGTGTATTTTACACCACGAGAAGAAGCGGGAAAATGATCATCACAATTATCCAGTAATGACAATATTGTTTCTTTGTGAAGCCGTCAAACGACATCAATCAATTTTTTGTAATTACTTTTATTCGCAAACCGCATTTATACTTCTACAATTTTTTTTCATTGATGAATGACGCGCAGAAATTACAATTAATTATGTTTTACACTTCATTTTATTCTTAAGAATATTTTTAAACCATTATTCTTTTGACAATCATTCCCAAAAAAGAAAATTATCTGAATTTTTGTTGAAATTCTCCTTTTCATTTTCCAAAGAAATAATTTAAAAGTCTAGCGTTTAAACTTAAAAATAAGAATGTTCAATCCGAACAGCTTTGACATGGCTGGAATAAAAGGGTTCCTAAAGAGAGAACCTAGATGTACATGGATATGTATGTTATTGTGGTAATTATAGAAAAGCAAAAAGAAAATGAGAAAGCACGAGGTTCAAAGTTCATTGATACCGAATTACAATAACATTGCCACATTGAGTAAGCAACGTGTCAGCAACGTGTTTGCTGTTGTTGTCGTGTCACATTAGTTCATGTTACACCTTGCCACGAGTGGTCTCTTAAAAAAAACAAGCCAGGACGAATCTGCCCTCGTGTTCATAGTAACAACCCTCTCTACAGCTTTCTTTTATGCTACCAAATTTCATTTCTTATCGTTGGCGTACACCACCTACAAATAGAAAAACAACAAGGACTATAGACACAGTAAGTTTAGTAAAAGGTGCACCTATACTATATTATCCTATTACGCGATGCAAGACTTTTTTAAGTGTGCTCCTTCCTTCAAGGTTGATGTAAATAAGGTAAGCTATTGCTACCATATACCAACAGAACACTTTCAAAAGCATTGGGTGGAGTTAAGAGGCCAGTTATACTGTGTTTTTGGTCATTTTCCGCTATTTAAAAAAAGTCTATAACCTTTAAAACGGCGTTTTTCTTGCTTACATTAAACGTATGCCGTAAATGTTCTCTTACGTATTCCTCTAAGGAAAATGTGATGCAACTTAAGGCTTTCCAGATCCTGAAGAGATATTCACAAAAACAATGTAAAAAGTAAAATCTTTACAATCAAGGAATGGGTGAAATTCAGCACGCTATCAAAGATTTTAAAGATAGTTTGAGACAATGTCATGGTCAGGAATTGAATTGAAAGTGTATGTTTTTTATAAGCAATATACTAAATTTGAGGGTCGGACTCGTCAATATGCTGATCACCTATTGTTTCTGAAACAATAGCTCTATTGTTTTTAGCGTTAAATCTTAAAAGCATTATGCTTAGAAAAAGAATTCCGTGTTTGAAAATATTTAGTTGCAGATAAGCAGGTACGTACAACAATAGTTTAAAAGGTTTAATGTGTCGTAATGGCTCTCGTGCTTTATCTTGGCACGAATTATTGCAATTTTAATATCGCATATTATACACGAAGAATACTTTTGCTTAATCGTAACACGAAATATCAATATAAAAGTTAAAGAAGCTTTCAACGAGACCTGTAGATCTTTTTGTAATTCTAGTGCATAATGCACCCAAGCTAAAAGAATGCAAAATTTATGACGGGGATCGAAGTACACGTTTTTTATAAGAACAAAGTATATAAGAACACAAGGCTTCGAGGTCAAAAATGTTTAAGAACATGTTAAGAACATTCGGAGAATTAAAAGTATAGAAATAAATATTTTCATTTTTGATTATGTACACATGAATAAAAAAACTTAATTAATAACTTAAAGAACATTTTAAGCCTTGAAACCAAAAAGGCTAAGAACATTAGAATCTTAATGTTCTTATAAAAAAAAGTGTAAGCTTAAAGAGTGCAAAATTTATGATGGGGACCGAAGTATTGTCGAACACAATCAAGATCAGCATGATGAGTATGAGTATGTGATCTCTTTCACCATTGATATTAATTCATTCAAAAGACTAATCATCCTCTAGTTATCAGTTTTTCATTAGCGAGGTTACGTTAAGCGAGATAAATCGTTGCGACGGTGAGATGTGAATGAGAACGTTCAAACATCTAATTAAGCGTTCTAGATTTTGCGGGGCAAAAGTCGAGGGTCGCTATCTGCCGTCCTCGATCGATTTATCTCCCTTAACGTAATCTCGCTATTAACCTTTAGACACCGAATGACGTACGCCCAGTCTATTGGTCATAGCCCGAAACCACTAGCTTTCCAGGCAAAATGCCCTCCTTGTTTTCGAAAGCTGATACCATAAGGGCTTTCTAGTGGTACCAAAAGAATTGCCTGAATCTTATCATTGTGACCACAATCTGCCTTTGAAGTTTAAAATTCATGAAAAAGAAAGAGAAAAAAATGAGATACATCAGTGGCTAAAGGTTAAGAACGTTTTTAAAATAAAATCTTAAAATCTAACAAGCATGACGAATGGGTTCATTCCATCCATCCGAACAAAAGAACATTATTAATTTGTTTTCGCATTAGAAGACCTGATATCGTTTAATTGAGAAAAAGTATCACAACAGGATATTATTATGTTATTGATAATCAGGAGATCATCTTGAAAATCAAAAAACAGCCTGTGTAATTCTTGTACAATAAAATCGATGAAAATTAAATTTTTTGTAGTTCATACCTTAAAAAACTTTATCAAAACTATGGGTTCATGGGTATAAATTGATTAACAAAAGCTTGACGATTAAATTGCTATAATATTATTGCTATTATGGTGAATGTTTTGAAATCTTCACAAAGCCATTTTCGTTTCTTGTGATAACAAAAGTACCATGTCAAATAGACAGGCGTTCACCTAATTCTTATTTCTGTAACACAGCTCTTCTAAAAAAATATAAATTAATGACAAGTTTTTTGAGACCTAGGTAATCAAAAGCATTTAAGGTGCGGCAAGTAATTGTCAAGTTTCTTTTTGCCTTTATAAGAAATCGCTTATTCGCTAAAGGGCTATATGCACTTGTCAGTGGTACGAGTAATCTTCTTCGAGTCGCACTGTAAAGTGTGTAAAGTAATTGTTTGTTATTTTCAGATCGTTCGCCTTGTACTTAGAATGATTTTTTTCATCAAATAATGAACGCGGATGAGATACCTTATATTATAGTGTTTACCGAGGCAATAGAGGATTCAAAAATAAACACACAATCATTAATGATTAAATGACGTTAAGCAATTAACTTTATGAAGCAATTAACTTTATGTAGTAATTACATTACTTGACTTTTTGAACAACAAGTCTATAGTTTCAAAGCTAATCGACTTTGTTGTTATTCGTCATGGGGAATTCGATAAAAAGATGATTTGAAAAAAAACGCCCTTGACTACACATTTAAGCATTAAGGAGTAATAGGATAAAAGCTGAACGCTATAACTGAATAATCTAAGTTACGTATTATGTATGCTTTGCTGCCCCGCCGTATTACACACGTGGTTTACGCCCCGCCATATTACACACGTGCTTTACGCCCTCTCTCTCCAACGGGAAAGTATTTTAACTTTGATGGGAATCAAAATCAGCGGATAGTAGTGGACTACTGGGAGAGTGATGACAAGATGTTACTGAAATTCAGTTGCTGTGATAATAAGCTTTAGAACTAGTAGAATTACAACATGACAACTCTTTGGACAAAATAGTAAAAACATAAACGTACTTTCTAGATGCTACGCTAGTCACCTCGTGCATCATTGGTTGCTATGGGGACTTTGATTTCGACACCATCCATCTCCTCTGTGACTTCAATAGCGCATACCAAACGTGAACTATAGGGTAATATAAAAAAAGCTATAAACAGGTGTTTATAACAACTAAACACCTGTTTACTTTGTGTAGCTCTTAATTAACTCGGTCGATATATACATATTTGGGGAAAACAAAATTTTTTCAATCAGGAGATAGGAGTGGCAGAGAAATATGCATTTTGTCCTTATTGGAACTCATCAGCCACTGCGTACTGCACTCTTGTTGCCGGCAGATCGAATTTGACGGATCGAATTCATAATTTAGTAGTTACACCGAAATTTCAACCTTAAAATGTTATACATTAATGTTTTTAAACTCATTTTTAATATGGACGAAGTTAGTTATCGTAAGTCATTTTGATGGTCGTTCAATATGATATAATATTTTTTAAATCGTGATATGTTATACATTAGAAGGCCCCCTAAGAAATTGAAATCGTTAAAAAAGGTTTGAATCAGACACTTTCAATATTCAAGTAAGTAAGTAAGTAAGTAAGTTTTGCGACCACAGTGGATGGCGACTCGAACACTCCTTTTTCGAATAATTGTCTACCCTCCTAATGCTGAGTGTCAAGCAAGACAGCAGCGAGTACCGGTTTTCAAGACTTTGGTCAATATTCAAAGATGTTAGAAATGTTGCAAGTTCTCACGAAACCTACCATCACTTTTCGAACACATAACGTTGTGTAAACGAAGAGGAAAGGATATTTTCAGACATAGGCTTAATTTAATTAATTTAAGCAAGTATTTCACACAACTTGCGAACGGGAGGCGAGCACTCACTAGGCCACCGTCGCTTTAAAAGATCGTAATTTAACTGGTATAGCATTGAAAATATAGATACTTGAAAAGGAATAACAAATTCAATGCCAGCAGTATATAAACATTTTCATTGATTTGGTGTTTCCTTGTGCAGAATAGGATAATTAATAGAGGGAGGCATTAGGGAGGTACAGATAGCAAGGTAAAATCTCCTTTGTTCTAGCACAAAGGTTTTTACGATTTTTCGTTCTAGAGCAGTCTAGCCTTGGTTCAAGAAAATGCAGGTAAATATTTACTGCAGGTTGCGGGTCAAAACCCGTTCGTCGTTGTGATTTTTATACTTATTAACCTCACTATTAATCTGTTCTTGATGATACCTTGGGATTCCCACTTCCCATATTAATTTCTCAAGTTATGGAGAAAAAAATATACATACGTGTCGGTAAGACCAAAAGCCAGATCCAACATATCCAATTCATCTTCATCGATATCACCTAGACCAAGTCGTTGAAAGTCTTCTCCTTTGAAAATGCAATGACATGTGGAACAAGCAAGGGTTCCTCCGCATGCTCCTATATGAAGAATGGAAAAGTCAAACTGTTGAAGTGAGTGAGTTTGTAACAGGTCACAGTTTTGGATTATCTTTCTCTGTTTCAAAAATGATTTATTGTAAATTTAAAAAAGTTACAGAGAATCGGAATGTTTCAAGCCTTCTCGATGAAAATATCAAGTCTTGTTGAATAGTTATTCAACACAGGCAACAATAGGCAAAGAAGGTTCTCCAAACTGCTTCAAATGATTATTGCGTATATAAAATGAAGTCGATTAAGGCAATTTTAATGAGAAAAAAAACTGTTCTGAAAACAGTCTTTTGGTTACAGTCCACTTCATTTAAAGGCATATAAAGCTTTCTAACGGTACCAAAATCTTGGTCTATCTCTCATGCTACTGGCTTTGACGATCGTTTGAAGTTTGTGAATTCTTTGCAAAAAAATTGTGAAATTTTTCATTTTTTTTTCCAAAAACACTGCGGAGTCAAAGGGTTAAGATATTAGAGACCAACCTTCAACACCGTCAATATCAGCATCTTTAGCCACATCCAATAAGTTATCACCAACCTCAGCTTCTATTGTGAGCTTTGTTCCATTTCGATCGATAAAGTGTAATGTCACCCTAAAGAAAATACACATTCGTTCGAAATTTTTGACACGGATATCCAGGGGTTGGTGTTAAGAAAAATCGACATCCTCAACAGTGGGAATGTGGATTTTTTCTGTAAAAGCCTAACATTATTTTTTATATTCTACTGTGTATTATACTCTGATGTAATTTGAAAAATATAAAAGTCCAAATTCTTTTTTCCAGTGCATTTGCAGTCATTTCCTATTCTTTTATCTAAATTAAATATAGATTTCCATAGTACTTTTATTTTAAAATTTTAAAAAGCTAGATAAAGCTAGTGCAATAAAAATACTAGGTTAGCCTTTGAAGGGTTCCTATTTTGAAGTTCAAAACAGATTGACTAGAAAACAATGTCTTTGTGACTTTATCACAACTCCTCTCGAAAGTTTTTACTTAATATCTTTGCTACTATTGACTTACTCATCTTTGAAACAATTAATAGGGGTTGTATGCACGTATGACTTTCCGATCACAGGTCCATTGGAAAGTGTAGTAGGAAGCACTGTTCTTCGAAAACTTGGTTGCTGTATCAATCGTTGGTTTGAAAATTTCAAAAGGTTTGCAATTCTTCTCAACAGGATCATTGGATCAAGCTTTTTATATGATGTTGAAATTCTGTAAAATATAAATTCTGTAAACGAAAATACGAAGATGGAAAATGTGGAAGCAAACACAAAAAAATGAAAACAATAACTCTCTTCCCGCCAAATACAATAAGAAATGAAAGAATCCTACTGTGTTGTTAATATCATACTAGGTGTTTCACAAAAAAGTAACTAGTTTCAATTTGATATTGTGAGCAAAATAAAAAATTTTGTTTCATCATCTTTTGCTAATTGTATAGAGAAAGGCTGACTTAAATTTTGGTATATCATACTTTGAATTTGCTTTCTTGCTTCAAAAGTTATGAGTAAAATACTGAAAATTAGTTTTTCAAAAAAAGCGGAAAAACAAGAACGAATGTTAAGTGTTTGATGGCCTCATTAAGCCGAAAAAAATAGTTTTCTAATAAATATGTTTATTTCATAAGAAGGAGGAAAGTCTAACTTAAATTTTGTATTTACCAAGTTATAAGCTTTTTAAAGCAAAACGTCACTTTTAACAAATGTTGTCAACAAAAAAGGGGTATCCAATTATTTCCAAAATGAAACTCTTTTTAAAAATTTTACGAATTTATTAATGGTAATAATGGTATGAAAAACAATATTCGTAAAATAGATTTCACAAAATAGGAAAAAAAGAACAAATTGGCAACTTTTTGCAATTTTTCAACATTAAAAAATGCCTAATTTGACACGTTTTTTTGCACTTTTTGTGATACATTAAAAGAAAACTTGCCAGCCAGTTACTAGGACTGTTGAAATAAGTTGAAATCCTCGTGAAAAATTCGTGAGGAATTAGTGACAAATATTTTTGCCTAATTTTACCCTTCACAATAGCTTTGGTAACGTCAATTCTTTTTCACCTTTTGTTTTGTATGGTCAAACCATTTCAAATTTCGGACAAATAATATCTTGCTTGATCATATTGGGTAACAACCCTCCAATCCCCCAGAAAAGTCTTACCCCCTCCCCCTTAAATCGGTCATCTCCCTTTAAATTTGAGTTGTTAGCAAGTCCCAGTTCCTAGTAAAACGCCCAGAAACAAAAATAGAACACACTTTTAAAAAGGTGTTGTTTGAATTTTTGTAGTGTTCAGAGAAAGAAAATTGTCTACATATTAATAGCCAAAGCTCTGAAATATGTTTGTCAGTGTGTATGTAACCCAAGACTATATCTCCTGTACGAGATAATAGTTATAGGGGTTAAAATACGCGGGAAAATCATAGAGATTTTTAAAAGAAGTCCTTGCATTGCCAATGTTTGGTCCAAAATTTAACCCCTTTTCTTTTGAGAATTTTTGACGTTTTTGGTTTTATTGGGACCCTGTGGTAATTACCTATCAGAATATTGCTAAATTTTCTAAATTTGCAAATTATCTATTACATAATGACAGGTGATTAATACCCAAGCCAGTAGATGTCTACGGATTTTTTTTCAGCATTTTCAAGGTTTTCAAGGTTTTTTGGGCCAATTTTTAGTGGGTTTTCAAGGTTTTTTGGCAAATCTTTTTATAGTTTTCAAGGTTTTTTACTACTTAGTTGGTGCTATTCTCGGATAAATTCTGTAAGATACTAAACCTGAAATAGAAAATCAAATCATTGTATACATCGAATTAATCAAAAATAAATATTCAAAGGCAAATTCAAAGTTTTTTCAAGGTTTTTAAGGATTTCAAGGTTTTCAAGGTTTTTTGCAGAAAATTTATGGTTTTCAAGGTTTTCAAGGTCCTGTAGACACCCTGGTATGGATTCTGTGTAACTGACACCGAAGATCTACGGGAAAGACATCGAAGACCTCTGGCGTGCTGGCATAGAGATAACTAAGAAAGTTATCAGCGCTCATAGAAAATAATTGGCTGCAGTGAGAATTAAAAAAAAAAGTCTACTTGCTTCAAGACGCTTTCGCCGCATCTCTTTCTTCTTGCTTCTGTTCACCCTCCCCCCTCAACTCCACACCACTTTCCGAATTATAACAGCCTGTGAAAATCTTGATAGTGGTAGCCAAAACAAAGATCACAAGCTGGTGGAATCTGAAATCTTTTCCTAAAACGGCAGATGCGACGCAGCAATGAACTAACGTCAGAATTAATTCTGGTTAAAAATATTGCAATTATAAACTGGAAATATTGCAGAGCTTTCGGGGCTTTGCACCCTGAACCCCCACCAAGGCTCTTCCCTGGACCCACTGAGGGGCTTAAAACCCTCCTAAACCCCCTGCCTTTGGCGTCAAATTATTCCCCCCGTGGGATTTTAAAATTTTTGTTGCCGTAACCTATAATTAGCTATTAGAATATTATCTTTGGCATAAAAATGGACAAACTTTAAAAGTCGATACCTTATCAAACAAAACAATGTCAAACAAATTTTTCCTTGGACTAAATTATTTGTCAGACATAAGTAATTTTTGTCACCCACAAATATTTTATTTTTAAAACGGAAATTTTAGCCTAAAAAACTTTTTCTTTTGGACTTTTTCTTTTTTTTTCATCGGACTAAATTATTTGTAATGCAAAACTTTCATAATTATTTTTTCATGACTGGATAGTCTATTAGGTATACAACTTTTTAAATTAGGTTTACAAATTCCCAACCAGGTCATTAATGAGATACTTAGCTAACTTTTTAATGATTAGCCTTTATGGTGGAGTGCAGACTAGACTGTATATAGTACAGACTACCGTGAAACGGGGTAACTTGGGAACCCCCAATCAAACATGGGATGCCGAAAAAGAAGCCATTTTGATGACCTTCCAAGATCTTGTGAATGTTGATGTTTGAAAACGAAAGTAGAATTCAATGCCGTTCTAGTTCGCACCAAGTATATCAATCAAACAAAATTTGAGAAAATGGCAAAATCCAAGCAATTAAAAAAGCAAACAAGTGCGTTGTTTCGGCACCAGGTAATTTTTTAAATCTAATTAGCGTGCTTTTATTTTGCTGATCTCGATAGATCAAGAAACAAAGCAAAATGACGATGAGCTGAAGTAGACATTTTACGACTTTAATTTTCATGTCTTTTTTTAATTGCCAGTCAGGGAATATTGGCAAGTTTTTGTCCTCACTCGCATCTTTAAAATCCCGTATAAGCGGGCATTTTGGCTCTACTCTCTGTCATAAAGTCTTTTAATTGCTCTAAAATATTTTTGCATCGGTGAAATTACTTGAAATTTTCAAGAGTCATAGAAAAATAATATTTGAACAATTCTATTCAGCGCGATTTTCATGTTCTTCTTTTCTTCGTTCTTAATAAAATGTGACACGTGACTTGAAAAAAATGTCCGTATAAAGGAGTTACATTGTATAAGTCATAATTACCAAAAGTTTCATCTAGGGAATAAATTCCTCTTTAATCTGACTTGAACTATAGAATCAACAACAGTGTGTATTAGACTATTGTATAGTGTTTAAAAGTCTTTTGTGATTTGATGTACAGTATTGTATTGTTTTATAAACCTGTTTTTTTGCAAACTCTTTCGTAATGAGTCAACGCTATTTTTAATTTTGGTAATGTTATGAGGATGCTTTTTTGGATGGTTTCTCTGACTGATTGCATTGGAGTAATCTGATATGTTTACTCTTGTTTTGGTTTTGATGTGTGATTGATAAGCTTGGTGAAATTGTCAAAACAAACTTGTTGTCGAAAAAGAAGACCAGATATTTGGTAATACCATGTTTGTATCTGGAGGTTCCCAAGTTACCCCGTTTCACGGTAGTGAAAGATCAAAGGAATTTACTTTTACACCTCAAAACCATTGAAGGCAAGTTGTGGTGAAGTTTAAGCTTATAAATATAGACGGCGGCTTGTATCAGCTAGAAAATGATGTATTTTTCTTCACCCCCACAACTTGTCTTCATTGAAAACGAAGAAGAAACATGAATCATAACTCTACAGAGAAGAGCGCGGGTGGTTCAACAACAGCAAAAAAAGTAAGTTTTTGCCACTCAAAAAGACACTAGTTTCCTTAACTGACTTACACCACCAAAAATGTTGCTTCTTGTTCTACCATCTTGACATGGAATTTTTATCCAATCACAATGCTGTAAAGACATAGGCGTTTTTTAAATGGGTGGGCTGTGGTGTGTGCGCTGCTAGAGCAGGTACACAAGGAAAAAGGTAGTTTGGTAAGTTAACAAGGAATTTCTGTAAAAAAGAGAAACTAATGACCTTTTTTTGTAAATAATGATAAATTATATGCAGCAACCTGAAGACATGGGGGCAGTCAACAGTCGTTAATTCCCCTCCTTAAGTGTGAATCTTTGATGTTTTTACATCTTTGGTTGATGGCAATTTATATTGATTAGCTAGTAGTCCCAGGAAGCATTAACATTAGAGAGGTCCCCCTAGTAGTTTGCAAGATGAATTGATTGAAAATGACCACTTTTTTAGTGTCAAAATACCCAACAATTATGCCGTGTTTTTTTTACAAAAGAAAACAATCAAAGATCTAAGAGATTTACCTTTCAACGCCTCAAAGCCTTTGAAAGCAGGTTGAGGTGAAGTTTAAACTTATAAATATAGATGGTGGCTTGTATCAGCTAGAAATTTTCTTCATCTCCACAACTTGTCTTCCTTGAATATTTTGACGCTGAAAGAAAGTTTTTGATGTTGAAAAAGTGGTCTGTCTGGCGTGATTTTAGAATAACAAATTTCCATTCTGGTAGCCAACACTGGTCATCACTGGAAAATTGTTTTTAAATTCATTGAAAGCACGTGAGAATCAACCATGTGAAGTTTTAACTTTTAATAAAGGTTTTAAGTTTGTAGTTATTTTAGAATTTTTGCTGGTCATATCTTGTTAATTTTTTATTTTAGTTCAAACCTTTATTTCTGGGTACTGCCGATCCAAAATCTGATTTGGCAAAGTTGAAAAGAGCTGTCAACTCACAAAAATGTATTCGAGCAGGTGGCAAACACAATGACTTGGATGATGTTGGTAAAGATGTATACCATCATACCTTCTTTGAAATGTTGGGAAATTGGTCATTCGGAGATTTCTTTAAGGTATGTTGTTCAATAAAAGCAAGTATTCATAAAGTAAATGGAAATATTCTCACACTTAAAAGTTTGTTTGATTTATTTTTATTTTTATTTTTTTTTGAAGATTCTTTGTATTAAGGTTTTATTTTTTCTTCACTCTTGATAGTGCAGATCTTGATTAACGAAGTTTTACTTTACTGTAGCTGAAGGGGAAAAGATTTTACATATTTGGTGTCAATTCTTTTTGGCAAGGTAAATATATCTGAATAGAAATGCTTATTGTTATTTCTTTTAATTCCTTGTCTTCTGTATCTAATTTTTATAGAAAGAGGCCATAGCTTGGGCTTGGGAATATCTAATAGACGTTTGCGGTCTTGATGCTTCAAGAATGTATGTTACATATTTTGGAGGCACTGACGAAGTTCCTCCAGATCTGGAATCCAAACAAATTTGGTTGGATCTAGGGTAAAGTGCTATTTTAATCATAATTTAAGGTACATATTTCAATAACATTCTAGTTTTAGTAAAATCAAAATTTAATTTCATTCCAAGGACAGATGTTTTATTAGTTTGTCAAAAATACTTTTCGATAGCAAAGAGTAGTTTTTTTTGTCTGTCACTTCTTGACCTTTCAGTTCATATAAAAGATGAATACTGTGCAAAAGCAATTTTCTATTTGATACCCTTTGTGAAGAATAGTGCAAATTTCAATTCTTTTTGTTGTTTTAGTGTTCCACCAGAAAGAGTGTTACCGTTTGGAATGAAAGATAATTTTTGGGAGATGGGTGACACAGGGCCGTGTGGACCATGTACAGAAATTCACTTTGACAGGATTGGGGGGAGAGATGCTGCACATCTTGTTAATATGGATGTGCCTGACGTATTAGAAATTTGGAATCTTGTTTTCATGGAATTTAACAGGTATTTTTGACAATAAAAGATTGATCGTTCTGAAGCTTTTGCAATATGAGATTTTCCCTGAAAGTTCTTTTTCTATAGTTGCTTTTATTCCTTTTATTTTTCGGTCAAACAAAACCCCTCATAAGATAACAAATATTTTATCAAGTGCGACTTGTTCCATGAAAACCTATTGTTTAAAAAACAATAATCTAACCAAAAAATTAAATAAACAAAAAATGTCTATGATGCATAATCTATATCCTACCAACCCTGTTTCGATTAAATTTCTTGCAACGTTTCTACAAAATTATAATCTAGAGAGCATGGAGGAAAATTGACACCACTTCCAGCTAAAAGTGTTGACACAGGTATGGGACTGGAAAGAATTGCATCAGTTATCCAAGGGAAAATGTCCAATTATGATACTGATTTATTTGTTCCATACTTTGATGCCATACAAAAGGTGAGGTTAGCATAGTAATAACATTATACAGTATAAGACAACAGTCAATTATTTTACAATGTATCATTAGAATTTTAATCATTGGACGCTGCTCATCATCTTAAAATTCTCTTACTTTATTACGTTAAATTTTAAGCAAAATATAGCCATTTTTGTGGGAATGTATTTACCCAAATATCTCAGATGATTTCCTTTAGCAATTAATAACAAAATTTTATATGAAATTCTCTATAATGAGCAACAACATTGAAACACATATACTCAATTATGCCTTTTTGTCTTGCACAGTCTTCAGGAATCCGTCCATATACAGGCCATGTTGGTGAAGATGATACAGATGGCATTGATATGGCTTATCGTGTGTTGGCTGATCATATCAGAACACTATCCATCTCTTTGGCAGATGGTGGCAGACCTGATAATGCGGGTAGAGGGTATGTCCAGTGTTCATTTTACAGTTTATATCTGTTACTCGAATGTAAGTTCCTCTTACTTGATATTGCTATTTAGAGCACTGAACAAATTACATTAAGGTACCTAACCTAATGTAATTCACCATGTAGCTCGTAAGGTGGTACCCCAGTTTTATCTAATCATCTAATCACACTTTTTCATTAGATATGTCCTGCGTAGAATCTTAAGGAGAGGTATCAGATACGCAACTGAAAAATTGAACTGCAAACCTGGTTTCTTTGCATCGTTGGTTGACATTGTGTGCAAAAACCTCGGGGAGGCTTTCCCTAACTTATTGAAAGACCCAGATATGGTGAGTTATGAATTAATTTATTTTCAGAAAACATTTTTATTTTAAAAAACCTATCTTAGAAATCCACTGATATTTCCCTGACTGAAGTGAACGTTAATTGTGTTAATTTTTTCTTCTATTTGGAACCAAATAAAAGTTACTTAATGATTTGCGCCCTTTGAATCCAAAATTAATTTATTTATTTGTTGCAATATTTTTCTTTATTTAGATCAAAGAAATAATCAACGAAGAGGAAGTGCAGTTTTTAAAGACGTTATCACGTGGGCGAAGGTTGTTCAACAGAGCCGCTGAGAAAGCGACTGACAATAAAATGTCTGGTGAGTAATCATTGGAGCTGTAGATATTGAATGGTATTTTAATTTCTAACTTCCTAACTAATCTGAGACATACGTCTAGTGAGCTTGCAATTTTTTACACTTCATGAATTAAAAACTTTTATTGAGTATTATGTGTCGCACGCCTTAACCAATTGAAATAAAAATGGAAGCTCGACAGGTGTCATGCTCACACTTATATAAGTGTGATGTAAATGACTAAGGCTGACCATTAGGCTTATGGTTCTTACTAAATCAGCAAGGTGGGTACTCGTTGTTAAATTGTCAAATTAGAATCATCCCTGAGATTTTTAAAGACATTAATTGTTTTCCTAAACTGAATTAGCCAATAGTTTTCTTTTGAAATTCAATTCTTGCGTACAAGTTTTTTAATGTTCAACCTTTAAGATTTGTGGGTTTCACAGAAAAAGAGACTTTTCATTGTCTAATTTGCTCAAGTTACAAGTTCCAAAAGCTAAACTTTGTTACAACATCATTTGAGATGACTGATCGCTTGTGCACGCCTCCACACTCTTAAAAGAGATCAAGGCAAGCGTAAAATAGTGTCTCTTAATCACAGGATTTGTGAAATACTATAAAGTTAGACAAGCGATAAGTCACGCACTTAAAATTAAGTAAAATAAAACTTAGACGATAGACATGCCTATTTTTTAAATAACTTATTCTGCTACATTGCAAACAATTTTTTCATCCAGACATTCTCTAAATTTTAAGGCGATGTTGCTTGGCGTTTGTATGATACTTATGGATTTCCTATTGATTTGACATGTCTGATGGCTGAGGAACGCAAAATGACCGTTGACATGGCTGGTTATGAAACTGCTAAAGCGCATGCCCAGGTAAAATGCTAATATGATTTACGCCTTGAGATTTTTGTAAACAACCATATTTGTTTTTTAAAACAGAAATTTTAAACCACATGAAAGTGTTCTCTAGGCTAACGGTTCCATCCTGTGAAAATTGTAAGACTGCCACCATTACACTTCCACCCTGTAAAGTATATTTTTTTTAAATCACCTTTCGCCATTTAATTGTAATATTTTCTTTGTAAACCGGACACTTGAAAATTCATTGGAAAAAAATATCCACCCTTTTCATCCACTTCTCCTCTTTAATATCAACAGCTTAATATTGAAGAGTATAGTAGTACTATGGGCTATATATAGACGTTTTTGAAAATAATATCGAACTACTCTCTAGATACCCTAGAGAAAGGGAAGATTCACCTATTTTTCCCCACGATTTTTTGGCTTACTTGTTTCGTCCAGTTTCCAATTTACACCATACATCTTTGTTCCTGAAAATTGAAGTTCATAAGTTATAATGTTTAATGTTAATAGAGAGAATTAGCCGTTTATACACAGTACAAAATGCTAAAAGTTAACTCATCATTTTCATTTTAGTTGATAGCTAGAGCCAAAGGTTCAGGGCAAGAAGACTTGTGTACTTTGGACGTCCACGCTATTGATGAACTCAAAACAAAAGCTTTCCCTGCTACGGTCGAAGCACCAAAATATGAATACGAAAAAGATGGAAACAATAAATATGGTATGGTATACTTCTATTACTCTAAAAAGTGGGATTTTTCGACATCCGAGGGGTAATGCAAAAAAATGTCTTCTATATTTTGCAAATCCAAAGGGTCGATTGAAGGTTAGTCTGGAAAGGGGTATTCATTTTTTTCTTGGAAACCCGAGGGGCGACTCTCTAAAATATATTATATTTGGCACCAATGTCACCTAGATATTCTATTTTCATGCATACTGGATTTTCTCTTGATTTGAACACCCTGGAGTTTTTACCATAGTTACCCCCTCTGGATGTGTCCAATGTTCTCAACACAGGAACTTTCTGAAAAAGCCCATTTCACTTCATTAGCGTTTTCATATCCAGAGTTATCCAAAGTTTAACTGTATTTACATTTGTTTCTTTTCAGTTTTCAAATCCATTCAAGCGACTGTTGCCGCTCTACGCATGAACAAACAATTCGTGGACGAGGTAACGACCGGTAACAGATGTGGCGTGTTGCTGGATGCATCGTGCTTTTACGCTGAACAAGGAGGGCAGATGTATGATCTTGGTTACATGAATAAAGAGGGTGACGAGGTGAGTGAAGTCATCCTACTTCATTTTTGCGAACGGGGCGCCCTCTCTCGTGAATTCGCGGCGAAACTTTTGAAGCGTTTTTTTTAATGTTACCTCGCTCTCTCTATGAAATCATTATAACAAGACTATCATGCATTCATTCAAGTAAATTTTGGTTGGACCTACCTGTAGGTCCTATAAATTGACCTTGTTTTCTTTTGTCCGCTACTTTTACACAAAGATAGGTAGCCTTAAAACCCTCGAATGTGTCTGAGTCGGATTTTAGCCTAAGTGAGCCGGAATGAATGAACCGAAAAGTTAAACCAGATACCTTCATAAGCAAGAGGCAGGGGAAGGTCATTCAGGGATATTAATATTTTTGTTATTAGTGCCATAACGACATTTAGAATTCTTATTGCAAAAGTACGGTGAAATAATTGGTCAGCCAAAGCTGACCATTCAAATAGGTAAAATTCCGTTCTTCTTCTTCCATCATAAGACAGCGAAATTTCTTCCGAAACAGATTTTTTAAGTTTTTGGCCGATCGGGTTAACTTTGGTTTCCCCCCAATCTGTGTCTATGTGCTCTACGGTTTTTTGGGGCAACGTTCCGGTTGGGATACGCTTTCATTCAGCGTCCTATACC
>JAUJPO010042044.1:0-17930 GCA_032270745.1 Tiaropsis multicirrata
TAAACAAACTGTAATTACTGATTTTTTCCTCAGTGAATAAATTGTTGATGCTAAAATATATATGTTTTTGACCTTCTCATCAACCCAAAAATTAGATATTTTATCAAATATTTCATTTCCATCAACTCATTCCAGATAAAAAATTTGTAAAAATTCCAAACTCTCTACTACTCGAACTCTCCATAACTTGAACTTGGGCGTTGGAGTTATGGAGAGTCTACTGTATTTCAATTTCCTATTCTTCTCAAAAGCTGGTCTAATCGAATACACGTTTTTAATATATAATACTATAAGAAGTTATAAGAGGGTATTTCTTTAAGAACATTGCTTATTGAAAACAGCTAAAATCGTTATTTTCCAGTAATTTTTACTGATTTAAAAAAGTTATCAAAAGTCTTCCTTTGTTCGTGCATAACCCATGTTCCGGAAATGTGAATCGTTTTCATTTGTCCGCTAACGATGTTTCTCATCATGAAGTAAAAATCATTTTTTAGAATTTTGTTCTTGTAATTGAAAAAATCTGTAAAAGACTACCTAAGACTTCAATAATGATAATGGTAATGCTATGCTAATGGTGGCGATACTTATACTGCAATGCAACGTGTTCTTTCTGACTGAAACTTTATTCTGTAACCTTGTTGAAGATCGAAGAAATATCGAAACTAAGAAAAATATTGTAAGAAATGGAATAAATTCTAAATGGTTCTCAATGGAATTCTTTCGATACAAATTAACTAGCAACCAACAATTAACAACTTCAAAGAAATTTTGTATTTCTTTTCAATATTTTAACTTTGTATTCAGACGAGGTGGCCGAGTGGTTAAGGCGATGGACTGCTAATCCATTGGGCTCTGCCCGCGTGGGTTCGAATCCCATCCTCGTCGAAAAGTTTTTCACTAATTGCGAGAATACGTTGCAAAATTTAACTTTAAAAACTTCTTCCAGTTTTAGAGGCTATGAATGAAAACAATTTTCTCAGGTATATACCTCACCCAAAATGGAAAATTGCAAAATAGTTAAATTTTCAGAAAATCTTTGAAACGCAAAAGTTAAAACTTTTACGAATAGGAAAATTCAAAAAAGAAATCGCAAATCTCATGATTTAGAGAATTCGGATATAAGATATGGTTGAAAAAGCTTTTTGATAGGGAATTTAATTTCGCGGCAGCTGAACTTTTAGCTTGAAATGGTTTAAAAAACAGCAAAAATCACATATTAGGGTAGATATATTCAAAAATTTAATTTTCCGGGAATATAATTTGGCGGTTCTCAAGAAAATAGAATTTTGGCGGGTACCTTAATTTACTTATTATTTACTTAACTTGCAAGGTAGGTAAATTCAAAATTATCAAAAAAATGAAGTTTTAGCAGTGTTCGTGTTTGGCATGTAATGTTTCATCAAATCTTAATACTTTTCAAAAATAGTTTATCGACCACCTTCAATCTGTATTGATATTCAAGCAGTAAAGAATTTGAACAATTTTGAATAGAATGTTTAAAAATGTTTTTCAGCGTTTCTATTTGTTAGATTTCTATTTGGCATACTTATTTCATGAAAGTCTACATTTTGACCACCTATCTGTTTTCGAAATTCGAAATCTGGAATTATAAAAATTTATGAATTGAACGTTTACCATTTCCAAGTGACAATCATTCTTAAAGACGAAAAAATCGTAAAAAATGTAAACAATTTCCACTTGCACTCTTTCATTCTTTACAAGAACCAGTAAATTTCGGCCGAGGCATCCGATGAAAATTGATGGATGAAAATTGATGAATGAAAATTGGTAAAAAACGATGGCTTGTCAAATTCATCAAAATTTTGACAAACTTTCTTCACCTATGTACTGCACTGTCCTCAAGTTTAAAACAATAAACATGAGAATCAATTTTCATTGCATGTGTCACTAAGAAGAACTAAAACAATTAAACTTCATCAAAAAGAAACACTCATCGACCAAATCGAGAGAATTATTATTTTAAAGTACCCCCAATACCAATAGAAGGTTTTGGACCTGATTTGGGACTTTCGGGGGGCAAAAATGACCCAAAATAGGAGGTTTCACAGTTTCAATGAAAATTTAAGTATGCAGGATCGTTATTGCCTGCAGTATTTGAAAAAAAATATTTTCGCGGGTTCCGCAACTTAATTGCCGCGAAAATTGTGAAAATAACGTTGTACTTACATTTTGATTCTTCCAAGTAAAAGGGTTTTCTTTGCTGCTGTGTTTTGAATGTGTGTCCAAGTTGACTCCCTGATAGAGATGAAGAGGGAGAGAGAGAATTGTAGTTATTAAAAAGCTATGTACCGAAAACAAATAATATCTTATTAAAGGAAAACTAGCTGTGCAAACTAGTACTGCTTACGCTTGAGTAAATATGCCATGCAAAACAAATTATGTAACGCACAACAAATTAGAATTTGCATTTCGAAAACGTTTACTTTAGACGGTCGATCTTTTGTCAAACAATTAAATTCGACACGGCAAAAAAACCGACCTTGACCTAAGGAGGCCTAGTCTAAATATCTAAAGGCCGGTCTCCACCACTTAGCGAGAGCAGGGCGCGCTTTATCTGTTTTCTCCGTTTTGTTTTGACTCGGAGATAACACAACATAGAAAGAGATAAAGCGATTTTTGGAAACATTGCATTGATGAATACTACGGTCGATCTTTTGCCGACTTTAATTCACAATTTGACTCGACATGGCAAAAAACCGGCCGTCTAAAGGTATGCCTAATCTAAATATCTAACGCCACACTTTGCGCGCTTGCTTGTTTGGATAAAAAGAAGACATTCTAACGTTAAACAATCATGTGACGTCACTTATCGAAAACGAAAGTATATGTAACACACAAACACACAAACAAACATACATACAGAGCACGGTTAATATATAGAAGTTCCAAACATAAAGAAAATTCGGGTCTGCGTTTTAAAAAACGTGCGACATCAAGCCTAAAATAGGGATCACCTAGTGATACACACGGACAGATTAATATATAGAAGCATTGGTTTGGATGTCAAAAATAACGTTTCGTGTTTGCTGGGGTTTGGTCGAAAATCTTCATCATGTTATCGCTTTTTAACTCACTTTTTTTTTAAAGCAATTTTATATTTAAGGTCTGAATTCACTTCCATTCTCAAGGATTGGTTATTATGCGACCCAGACCGCCGTCACCTGTGGTAATTAGCGACGCGAGAGGCGAAGACCTCGCTACGGTAGTAGATTTGGGTGGGGCTCGAACCCACAGCCTTCCTATTTTGAAACCAGCGCCCTACCACTTTGGCCACCGCTCCCAATTTACTAAAATCTATATTGAATGATATTATCTGATTTAAGTAGATTGGCTAAGAAAATCCAATCCTATCGGTTATTGTTTGGCAAAAATGAAGAAGTACTGAATTTGATGCCAATAAGTACCCCCCCGCTTGTCCGGTTCGGTGTCCAGTTTAGAAAGAAATACCGTTCCTCGAACGTATTTGAATTAGACAGGCTTTCATCTCAGCAGGCGCAGAACGTTGTAATAACGTTGTGTGTCTGCTGGGTTATATGCATGAAATAAGGAGTTAGTTTTGGGGACCAAATTCCCAAAGTCTTGATTTTTGTCAACATTTAATTGCCAGAATTGTGAGTACCTCTCACCAAATTTTTTTTCTCGTCATCTGCCAAATTAAATTTCTTGAATAGGTATACCGGGTGTCCCAGAAAAAAGTTTCGGTGTTTTGCGGCCTCCTGGAGCCGAAAGAATTGTTTTTTGATTAATATTTTTATTTCATTAGAGAGAGTCTAACTTAAATTTTGAGCTATAACTTTTCAAATTCGGTTCAGTATTCACCAAATTTTAAGTAAAAATCATTTTTTAAAACATGCAAAAATACGTAAAAAAAGGGGTATCAAATGAGACATTTTTTGCTGTTTTTACAGAAATTGCCAAAAATTGCTGTATTTTTCTGCTTTTCCTATATTACTGATTTCTATCTTACGAAAACTATCTTTCAAACCATTATAACCATTGATAAAGCCGTAAAATTCTTTAAAAAGAGTGCAATTTTGAAATTAATTGTTTAAATTTGATACCTCTTTTTTGAGGTATTTTTACATTTTTCGAACTAAGATTCTTTTCTTAAAAAGCTTATAACTTAGTGAATACTAAACCGAATTAAAAAAATTATACCTCAAAGTTTAAGTTAGACTTTCCACTTTCTAATGATATAAAAATATTAATCAAAGAACTTTTTTTCGGCTCCAGGAGGCCGCCAAACACCGAAACCTTTTTCTGGGACACCCGGTAGAAGGAATACAAACTAAAGCACAGCCCTCCGTCCAAACTTCTGTATGCGCCACTGTAAAGGCTACCCACTTTTTGATTTTCTTTTCACTCGCCGAAGCGTTGCCAGCAAACATTGGTAGAGCCTTCAACGAGTTATGTTCCAAAGAAAGAGTCTTTAACGAAGGCGCTATCCACATCTCAAAAGGTAACGTCCCTATCTTGTTCCAGCCGAAATTCGCTGTCTGTAAGTTGGGCATTTCAAAAACATTTTTAGGGATTTCTTTTAAGTGATTATGACTGACATCAAACGTTTCTAGACTAGGGCAATTCCAATTCAGAGTAAACATAGCAAAGGCGTCAGTCTCTTCTCTAGTCACATCCTCAATAGATGGTGCAGCTTCTAAGCTTGTTGTTGATGTGGGTATAGTGCTTAAATTGTTCTCTGATAAGTTCAGATTTTTCAACGACGGCATTTGAAAGAGCATCAGGGGAACAGATTCTAAGCTATTATTTGATAAATCGATACTGGTGAACAGTTTCAAGGTTAGCCCCATATCTTGTCTTAACTTCAGTCCAACGTTTGGGCAATTGAGGCTAATACCAGCCTCGATAAGCCAATCTTCTTTGACGAAATCCAATCCCTTCTTATGCCATGATAAACTAACACTTTTCAATTGCAAGTCCATTTCAGATGCTGCTAATACCATCTCGTGCTCACTCTGTTGCACATCTGTAAAACCAAAGGGTAAAAGGAGATTAGGACTTATTTTCCCTGAGGAAATGCTGTTACACTGTTACAAATGCTGTGCTCATTTTTACAACAATTTTTAGCCTCAGGTGTTCTTATTGGTGTTCTCGAACCCAAATCATAACAAAGTAAATCGAGAGATCCGTTATAACTGTAATAACACCTTCTGTTAAGTAGAGTTATTTTACTGATAATGAAAGTCATCCTTTCTATTCGAGCAAAATCTCAGCCTAAATGTTCTTATAAACCAGCTTCAAAGAAAAAAGAACTGTTTTAATTTTTCGAAAGGAGCTGCCGAATTCAAGTTTTTCATAAAACAGAAGAAGAGACGGGATTTGATTTTGCACAAGTTGCGTTCTTAAAATTGGCCTTTTTTTGCCGACTAGAAATCAGATAAAAATTCCCCGATATCTGTGGCTTTTTTGCTGATTGCAAGAATTAAAATCACTTATTACCATGATTTAAGATAATTTGCGCCATCTGTTCATTCCCACTTTGTATAGCTTCAATCCTGGCCACATTATCACGGTCCCGAAAACCATGGCGTAATAACAATCTGACCATCTGGTCATAACCCTGTTGGCACGCATACTGTAGAATGGAATATTTGAATCCGGACGCATCGATCAGTGGTTGATAGAGATCAGTTTCGTACTTCAAAAATAATTCAAAGATGTCGAGTTTGTTAAGCGTTAGGGCGTGATGAAATGGTGTCTTATCATTGGCTATGCAATCAATAATCAATGCCCCGGGTAGAACATCGTTTGCAGTTTGACTTGAGAAAAAAGAAGAGAAATTAGAAAACAAAATGACATAAAATAGGACTATAAAACTTATCAATAGCAATAAACCGCTTGCGAGAAAAAAGTACAAAAGCTGTTTCTATTTAGAGAAAAAATATTTTAACAAACGTAAGATTTGATTTCGAGACGATCAAGAAGCAAGAGAAGAAATGCTAAAAAAATACTTTAACTAAAACCCTTCTCATTTAAAAGCATATATATAGTGATAAAATAATGACATCATTGACAAACTATCCAGGTTTCTTTCCAGGCTTTCTCCAAATTAAAAACTTATTTTTCATTTGCCATTGGGAACGTTATGTATATCCTTAAGCTATACTAACTAAGTTCCAAGGGTAAAACTTTGTATGATAAAGCATGTTTTCCTACCTAAGAGAAACAACAGGTTCACAACTCAGTAACAATTGGCAGATTGGTCTATCGCCGTGTATCACTGCCAAATGCAATGGTGTATAACCTGATTTCATAGCTTTGTTGATATCCACGTAGAACGTTTCTTCTGCTGCTTGCAGCGAATCTAAATAAAAGAAATATAACTGGACAACAATGGCAGTGCGTTGGGAGGGTTTTCCTTTCCAAAACCCAGCTAAAATTCTGATGACAGTAAGACACAAGTTGCCTTTAGCACAGATCATACTAACAGAAATAACTCTCCAGTGGAAGAATGCATGAAAACACATAGAAAACACCTGGCAAGGGGGAATCCAATTATTCTAATTATTTTTTGTAATCAAAATTTTAATTTAGATATTCTATGTTTTGTTATCTGCTGGTTCAATTTTCATGGCAATTTCAAAGCAAAACTTTTAATGATAATAACCAACAACAATATCATTTTTCTCAAGCTCTCTTTGCTTGGAATTTCTTATTGACAAAAGACAACAGCAAAGACAAAAGCGAGCATAAGCAAAAATAAATTGACATACATATAAATACGCCTGACGGAGCCTGACCTCGGTGCTTATAAAAGACAGCCTAACCTCGGTGCTTATAAAAGACAAAATGTAGTATTTTGTTACCTAAAGACGAGGTAGTACTTGTTCGTTTTTTCAACAGCGGTTGTTTATTACTATCAGTAGAAATCTTTCTAGTTGTCAAGACCACAACATCGTCTTGAGGCTGACGATGCTTCAGTAAAAGACTAATGACTTCCAGATGGCCGTTAATGACAGCTGCATGTAGCGGATAGGTTTCCTCTAATGTCACTGGTATGGTTAATTGCTTCGGAAAACGCTGGATAAGTTTGGCTGCAACCTAAAAAATGATGACGAAGGTGAATAAGATAACAAGTAAGTATAAAGGGTTATATTGACTGGGGACCCCCGTGGAGTCTGGGGGTAAAAGATATGGGAATTGTTACTTTTCAATAGAGGAAAAACTTTTAGGGAAAGTGGGGGAAATATTTTCAATGTGATGGAATATTAAGGTTGGCAAGGAGTATCAACTAAGGTATGGTGAGGATTTCAGCGATGAAAAACAGAACCGTTTCCAAATGCTCCAAGTAAAAAGAAATTCGTGTAATGCAAAAGCTAGTACTTCATAATGGCCTTTGAAGCATGCAGCATAGAGAGGGGTGATTCCAGAGTCAGCATTTGATCTTCCATCTGCTTGGTAATCCAATAACAAGTTCACTATGTCTGCAAAACCACCAAAAGATGCTCTGAGAAGGAGAATGAGCAAACAATTGGAAAGATGACAATTCTTAATTTTTTATTCGTTTATTAATTGGTTCTAATTGATACATCCTGTTGAAGGATAAGATGAGTATAAGAATTTTTAAAATTCAAATATTTTCAGCTCGTAAATCTTAAAATTGAGTTTTATCCTGTTTTAATCAAGGTTGTAAGCTTAAACAATTCAAATATTTTCAGCTCATAATTGAAACATAGAAGGTTGTGGAGCTAACAGGGATACTATACTACAATTTGCACCAGTTAGTGTGTATCATTAAATGTGTCTTGAAAATGAATGAAGTACCTGTATAACAAGGTGTTGGGTCCCCTGTAGTATTTGTTGACAATAGAATAGGGATCGGAGAGATTTTGCAAAATTTCTCTGGCTTTCTCGCAATCACCGTCGTCAATCACATCATAAAGTTCTAAAAGATAAACAAACGATAAATAATGAAAAACATAAGAGAAGAGAGAGGACCCCTATAAGTGACAGAAAAACAGATAAGAACAGACATCAAAGATTAAAACTAAAAAAAGGACAAAATAAGATTCCTCAATCAGTTGATTAATATGTTGGCAGTAGATTGAAAAAATAGGAATTAATATCAATTTCTATTGAGCAACCAAGCCCTTCAAATATATATCCTGCAACAAAAAAAGATTTGGCATTTTCTCATACAACAAAGTACCTTCACTCATAGCAGCTTCGATTTCTTTTTTTCTTTGCACTAAAAAAATAAATGATTTTGAACAGTGACGAAAGAGCCGATTACTCACTAACATTTTGGAAAAGAAACAAAGTGTTAGAACAGGAAATGTCAAACAAATTTATGTATCTATAATGAAGGGCACTTCTTGAAGAACCAAACATGATGATGGCACAAAATATGTGTTCAAGAGCTTATCTTATACGATGCATCAATTATCTTTTCACATTATGAATAGTATGACTCTGTCATAAACTTTCACAAATTTTATGCCATCCCTGGCCACGCTACTGAAATAACTCCTTACTCATTTTCTTCAAGATGTAGTCAGCACATTTCTTGCAGTCATTAGTTTTACCATCTAACGCAACATCCAAAGATTTCTTTCCTCTGCTATTTTTCAAATCCAAATTTACCTCATATTCCAGGAGTGCGGCCAAACAACCCAAGTGACCTCTCTTTGCAGCATGATGAACTGGTGTCTATAAAACATGAAATACAGAGAAAACTCTATCAACTTGCAACAAGAAACGAGTCTTTGCATTAAAAAGAGAGTCGCTGAGTAGGTCATATCTAATATCGATTTAATTACTTTTAAAAGGAGTAATAAGAAAACACAAAACATCATTTATTAAAACTACACTTAAATAAACTCAAAATTAATAGGATGTTAGTAATATGAAAAAAGACAACAAAGTTGTTTTATTATTTTAAGCAAAAGCTTTTCGGTATAAAAACCATCTTCAGTGCTAAATGATGTTAAAATAGGATGGTTATCAAAAGCTCGGGTCGTTTTATTATAATTACATGTAAAAATGTAAATGTTGTCTTGTTCTACATACTTTATTACGGTATCACTATATCATCAGTACTTAGATTTTAATATAATGGTCATTTTTGTTTAGCCTGGTAAAACCTTCTACTTTTCCAAAGAAAATTGAATGAAGATACTTACTGAACATTCATCTTCTATTCCAGATATGGAATTAGGGTCAGCTGAAACAACAAAGAATGTCATGAAGTTAGACAATGAAAAGACCATAATCATATTTCGAATATTTGAAAAAGTATGTCAAACGTAAAAAGTCAAAGATGTTTGTCTTAACAGAAAATAAAAAACACAATAATTGATCTTTTTAAGTAATTGTTTATTATGTATTATCAGATTCATATAGTAGACAATTCAGCAAATTCAATGAATGTTACCTCCTCTTTCTAACAAAACTTTAACACATCTCACACTTCCATGAGATGCTGCTGTGTGGAGCGGTGTCCGGCCCTCAGGGTCCACACTCTTGACTGAGCCACTACCTCCTGCATTCAGTAAATCAGCAATAAGTTGATGTTGATCATAAATAGCAGCTTGGTGAAGTAATTCACCTTCATAGTTGAAGACAAGACCAAGTGTCAAGGCGTCATTTGACTGTGGCATCTGAGAAAAATAAAGAATAAAACAATAATCATTTTAAAATACGTCCCAGAATCATTCAAACTATAAGGTCCAAGAGTCACTCACTCAGTAGGTGATTCTAATTGAAAACATATTTCTAACACAGTGGATATTCGATATATAATCATTCAAGATTAATCGACAAACTTGAGGCAACTCTTTGGAAATCTTTGCTACAAACAGGAAAATAACAGTTAAATAAGTTGTAATGTAATATAGTTCTAACTGTATCTCTTTGCTTGAAGTACATCTTATACATTTTCTCAAAATTCATAATCTGTGTCTTTGACATTCGTTGGCGAAGAAAAAACCCATTCTATAGAAAACACTATATATCTACTAAAAAATATTTCTCCTTATATAAACCCCTATATTTCTAAAAAAACTTTCTTAAAGTCAACATCTGTATTTTAGTACACACCTTTTCTTCCAATTGACCCTAAAGAAGAACTGTAAACAAAAAAGAGAGAGCTTTAATTTTGGTCCTCCTAATATCACCTAACAGTAAAGTAAATATGGTGAGATTTCATAATTTGTAAAATTTTATGAAGAACTAACAAACATATGTATGACCAAGATTTCCACTGACTATGTGAACAAATCTATCTTCCTTTTCAAGCCTTCTTTTCTTCTTTTACCAGCACATTTCGATTCTGCATAAGGAGAATTCCTTCAATGTTTAAAAAGAATATGAATTGGAAAAAAAGAAGAAGACAAGAATAAGGGAGGGATAAACCTAAAACAAAAAAGACATAGTTTGAAGATGAAAAAAAGCTTTTTCTTTTTTCATAATTCCTCATGAATCTTTATGAATTATTTATTTGGGGACATAATATATATATATAAGAAATATCTTTCTCTTCTTTTGTTTAATTATGATTTGATGATTTATAAGAGGTTGTGCTAATCAGAAAATCCAATAAAAGAAATTTGCCTAATGGAGATCATCATGTAACAAAACTGTATAGACAGAATATGATAAATAATTAGGAAATAGTTTGTCTATGTTAGTGTTAAGAAAATACCACTTTTATCACTTCCATGTTATTTTTTAAATCAAATGGCTTGATGATCAGCTTTACCAATAAAATTTCTTCCTTTATTATCCTTCACTGCTTGATTCGGAAAAATAACAACACATAAAACATAGAATTCTGTTTCGGCAGCTTTTTTAAGAAAGCAGTTTTGAGTAATTTAAAAAATTGTTTTTTATGGAAAATCTGGTAAAATACATCCATTGCAAATAGACATTGCAATTTGACCTTTGTCTAAATATGTTTCTATATTGGTGTTTGTTTGAAGTAAACAATCAATAGATTTTTAGGTTGTCGTTAGTCTAGTCAGTGCAAATGACTGAAAACAGCTCAGGAAAAGTGAAAAAGTCAATTAAAATGATAAATCAAAGAAGAGGATAAAAAAATGAAGAAAAGTCTTTTTTAAGAGTGAATCTTTGGGGATTATTGACTTCAACAAACAATGTCATGGTTGGCTAAATAAAAGTAACTCTAATAATTGGGCTATTCCATTTTTAGTCCATACAGGGATATTGTCAAACTTTTTCAGGAGATTATTCAACCCTTTTTAGAAGGGATTTTTAGTACTTTCAAAAAATTTCCAGGGGGATCCATGAGGGGCAATAAAACTACACAGATTTTTTCCAGCCTCTTGCTTGAGAAAATCAACAAAAAAAGATGTTTCCAAGGGGTTAAAACCCAATATACAAGGGGTAAGTTGATGTTGAAAATTTCCAGGGGGTCTTGTAAATAAAGTTTTAAAATGGAATAGCCATTTGAACATAAGCATTGGATGAGAAATAATTTTGGCAAAAGTCTAAATAACACAACTATTTTAGAAAAATCTGAAGGAAAAAGCTCTTTTCCCCATTGAGATTAAGCATTTTTTGTAAAAAGTATCATGTCGTTTTAAGGTCCATGTCATCTGGGGTAATTACGGGACGAAATCGACTCACCTTGCAATTACTTGTCAACTATAGTAGCTATAACCACCATATTTGGTTAGGACTGTCATAAGTCATATATCTGTTACCATTTTAAGTCGTTTTGGCTTATGACCTACCGATTCGGCAGAATTTTATTGAATACCTGTCCCTTTATTACCCAGGAGTTTGGGGCAATTACGGGACACCACTTGGGTAATTACGGGACGCGTCCCGTAATTACCCCTCAATCATTTTAGCCTGTTAGGGTAAAAACGGGACATGGACTGAAGTTGGCATTTTCTTTGAAGTTTTAATGAAAAAGGGACGATATTCTCATTGCTATTGTCTGGAAAATGTTAAAGATGATATTTTAAAGGCTTGTTTTGCAATTTCAAATCCTTTTTTTAAACAAATAGAGAAATAATTCCGGATCAAATGAACATAATTTTCTTTTCTTTTTAGAATAATAAAAAATATTTTTATAGAACATAAGAAGGTAATTATTCATTATTTATTACGCGGGGAAAGCATCGATCGTACTCTTTCCCTCGCTCCAAGCCTTTGACTAACTCAAAAGTTTTCCAGCACATCGGATATTGAGGCACGCTCCACTTTCCAGCCCCACGTCCTGTTGGTCCAGACAGGACCGATGCTTCTAGTGGACCACATATGACATTATGGGCAGAATAGAGGGCCTCGTCTTTTCCGAGATGTGCTGGTACCTCTTCGATCACGGTTGAGGTCGTCGTTGCTGCTTTTTTGAAGCACTCGACCTGCAAGATAGTGGTTGGGCCGTCTTCATCTGCCATAAACCGGCGTGTAATTTTTCCAAGGAAAAGGTGTGGCTTTTCTTTACTATCGTAAAAAATCACCGCAAACACTTTTCCGAGGAGGTCTTTTTCTTCAACAGGCGGATTCAACTCGTCCCAGACTTGGGAAAGATGCTTATATGCTTCGAAATCATTCCTAGGAGGGAAAAGACTCATGTTGTCGTCGGGACACGGGCGTACTTCATCATCATCGTCATCATCGTCAGAACTTTCTTCTATCTTTTTCCTCTTAACTTGCTTTCCTTTTCCTTTTCCTGATATTGCTCCTTGGTTCTCCTTGTTGGTTTCCGATTCTTTCTTTTTCATCTCTTTTTCTTTCTTCTTTGCTTCTTTTTCTTTTTTCTGTTCTTCCTTTTCTTTCTCTTCGTCGATAATTTGCTGAAACTTTGCGTCAGAAGTAACCAGCTCACACATAGGGTTTACCCGTTTCCTTTTGATGCCGACATCGGGTTGTTTCGACGACTTTGGTGTCGAGTTTTGAAGGTCCTCGATACCTTTCAACGCAATTTCTTTAAAAGACTTTTTCGACGAGTCAGGCGTTGCGGTTGGCGATGGGTTTTCAACTCGCACCATGGCTGTTGGGTCGTCATCCGGGACAAAAAAGGTGACGAACTTTCCTATCTTGCCATCAACTACAGACGACGGTGTGTTTGGTGCTGACTCATCCTCATCTGCTGGTTCCGCCTTGTCATGCTCCTTTCTCGCCACAGAAAGCATTTCGTCAAGCTCGACAGCTGATAGGGGAGGCTTGCCTTCATTTACCCATACGTCGTACCGGTTTTTTAAATGGGGATGGAACCGATAACTTGGGTATTGCTCCGGGTTAACTGGGAAAATACCACAACCCCTGAAGCCGTTTACGATGTTCCTTTCTGAAAACGCTTTGTCCCAACATTCAGGATCGCTGAGGGCACTTGAAAATTCGGCTTTGGAGAGGCGGTTACGGGTGGTCTTTAGTCGCCGGAAGAGAATGTCGGACCAATGGTTCTTGAGGGACTTGAAGACGGACACGTCAAGGGGTTGAAGCAAATCCGTTGTGTGGGCAGGCAGTTTTATGATTGAGACTTTCTGCGTGCGAGCAAGTTCGATTGTACCATACCACAAATGAGATAAATGCCCATCGTATATAAGTAATCTCGGCTCCAACTCACCTTCAGCATCAAACGTCCGGGTTTTAGTCTCCCACTCTTCAAACCACCGATAGAATGTCCCCGAGTCCATCCATCCGGATTTATTGGCGTAAATCCAAGGATAATTTTCACTGGTTTTCGAGATGTTAGGTCTCCAAGTTGTTTGTACGTGTGCACCTTCGAAAATTATCATGGGTGGTAGCCTTTTCCCAGATGCCGAACACGCTGCCATCACAGTCGTGTTTTCTCTATCTGCACCGGGGTTTATCTGAAAAAATAATAATCAGTTTTCTTTTATTTGTATAGGAACAACGAATGATGTAATTAAAAAAAGAAGATGTTGTAATCAGATCAGTGAACTAAACGACAGATAATTTTTTTTTACGTGAATAAACAACTGATGTAAAACTTACCAGTAGCGTCTTTTGCCCTTTCCGCGAGATAGTTTTTAGTTTCGCGGGCTCATGTGGAAGTCCGGACTCATCACAATTCCAAATGAGATGCGGTTTATCCACGATGTCCAATTTCTTCATTGTATTTTCAAGAACTTCATAAAAGTTGTAAATCACAAACGGATTTTTCGTTGCATTGTACCGTGCCGTACTTAGCGTTGTGGCTTGTTTCGCCGAGAGGTTGTTGCATTTGACGAAGGTCGCAAGCCAATCTGGACCGGGGTAGCCTTTCCTTCCGCGGTAGTTGAATGTTTTTTTTGCACGTTCGTGGTCGTTATACTCAACGTACGAGCACACTAGATCCCCAATGTCCCTTGCTGTCATTCCAAATCCAAGTTCCGCGAAGGTAACGATCGTTTCTACGAGATCGGCGGTTTCTTTGTCATCGAACACCTGAAAGTGTGAAAGAAAAATATATTATATACATGCATACATACAGCTAGTTACCAGCTATGAAAGAACCCCGGTAAAAAGTCAGATCCTTGGTATATTCTCCATGATTTAGATGCCACACCACCTATATTAGAAACTTTTAAGTTTGCAAATGATGTATGTAGATAGTATGAACATGCACATTAATGTTACAAAAGACAACTTACTGGTTTCCTTCCTTGTTTGCCCATTATTTTATTTGGATTTGCGTGCCGTTCCAACGTTGACTTTGAAATGTTATACTTCTTCGCAAGGTCCCGAAAAGATGTCCCTAGAGTCTTTCTCTCAGCAATTGCATCCTCCAAGGCTTTATCACTCCACGGCTTCGTCGGGCGTGGTTTAGGATTTCTTGTCATTATTATTTCTTTTATTTATATTCGTTAATTGTTTATTTCTAGAAAAAAATTTCACGCGCTCAGTACAAAAAATAAATAAATAGAAAAGCCAAATAAAGATTCAAAACGCTTCCAAACAACTTCTTCACTCTTCTTAAATTTGGAAAAGAAAGAAGAGGCTTTCAAACATTTCAAAAAGCATGACAGCGCCATTAGAACGAGGCTAAGACATGCGCAAAAGAATGTCCCAAGTTTACCCAAGCGTAGTAATTTCAAGCAGGGGTAAATACGGGACATGTCCCGTAATTACCCCGGTAGAATTTTTTTTAAGCGGGGTAATCATGGGACAGCTTTTTTTCATTAATGGCGCGCGATACAATCGTACAACTTTGGGCAGGTCAAAATACGTTTGTTTACTAATCTCGATGACCCAAAGAAGTTTATTAAACCTTGATCCTTATTTCGTATCTAAATCGAGTAAAAAGCTTTCTAGATACCGAAAATCGAAATTTGCCACTTGCACATGGAAAATGACTTGTATGGAAAATGGTTGAGCTGTGCTCATCAAAGTTTGGTTGTTTTTTATGGCAAAATGGATGGACTTTATGGTGCAATTGGTTAGAGTTTGGCTTCCCAGTTCTTTGTTTGTTTATTTGGTGTCCCACTAATACCCCGTAATTTTAACTGTCCCTTAATTACCCCAGATGACTATACTTCATTGATTTCTTAATTATTACTCATGATAGAATTAATTAAAAAATAATTTTTTAAAGCATTCTGTTCCTAAAAATGTCAAGAAGTTAAAACAAAAGGTTTTATCTTATCAACCATCACAGGTTCCTTTGAATAAACACAGAAAAAATAATGAAGTAGTGCGACCAGAGAAAAAATGTTTTCTTCAGTTCATTTTCAAAATAGCTGTCTTTTCACCAAAATCGTTTTGTCTAAGAAATTTCATAAGAAATATCTCCAACTGAAAGATGTCAGCATATAGTGAAAACGGTCAAAATACCGAACTACTACTGCAAATTTTTTTATCAAATATCATCTTGAAAAAAAAGAAGAATATTTCCTTTTTCTTAAAAATTACGGTTTTTCAGGTTTAACAAGTAAGAGCATAATGAGAAATATTTCACTCTAGAAATGATTTCGAAAGGGGCGACACCTGCGCCCTAAAGAAGCGCAAAGAGAAAGCGAAGGAGAATCGTTTTGCGTGTTTGCCATCTAAGACAGGCCTCAAAAGAGTGAAACGTTTGAAAATGAAAACGCGGGAAAACTTGTGTGCTTCACCGTTGTGTGAAAAAGTACAAAGTAAAAAGTAGTCTGGACAACAATAATCAATGGTATAATCTACAGGCTGTCTGCAAATTACAAAAAATTAAAAAATTGCAATTTTTTGGCACCTTCTTGAACTTTTTATTTTAATTATCATATATCAAAAGAAAGCTCAGGATTTCAGCTTTTCAGTGATATATATATATATAATTTGTTTTAAGATATCATTTTCAAATCACTCCCAATGATTCAAAGTTGATATAGTCATTGTGCCAATTTTAAGACCTTGCAAGAAATTCCCGCGGACATGTGGGAGGCTATTGCGCTTCTGAGGTCCATTCATAATGGCGTCTTGAAAGCGGTAACTTTTAGTAGAGTGCAGTAACATAGGTATTCTTTTGCTATTTTGGGATTTGAAAATGGAATATCTTTGGAACTACTCAACCATTTGAAATAAATTTTTGAAATATTTTTTCAATTGAAATAGTTTTAGTTTCAAAAAAATGAAGAGAAATTTATCCCTAACTATGCGATGGATTAAGTTGAGAAAAAGGGCAAAGAATATTTTTCCCTTAGGAAACGCAAGCAAAATCGGGTTTGTTTACCTCCCTTTTAAAAAAGATGGAGTGCAAAAACTGCGGTAAAATCTGGAAAACTGGAATTAAGGGAATCGTTTGATCTATATACAGATTTTTGCTATGTTTTTAATTTGTAATTGATTTACATGTTTCAATCTGTAAACAGGACATTCAATCTATGACAGAATTTTATGAGGAAAACGAAAGAAATAAGGCGAGTGAAAAGTATGGCAGAGTAATGCAAAGTATCACCCGTTGTGGGTACAACTTATAAGAAAATGTTCTCAGATTGCCAGAAAGTAAAGAAATACCCAAAAGACAACATAACGAGCAGTATATATAAGATTAAAAGTGACATGCAGGTGCAGTGAGGATATTTGACGTTAAAAATATAAATATATGGCATATGGGTATAGACAATATGACTATAACAAAGACTACTGTGAAACGGGGTAACTTGGGAACCTCCAGTCAAACATGGGATGTCAAAAAGACGCCATTTTGATGACTTTCTAAGATCTTGTGAATGTTGATGTTTGAAAACAAAAGTAGAATTCAATACCGTTGTAGTTTGCACCAAGTATACCAATCAAACAAAATTTGAGAAAACGGCAAAATCCAAGCAATTAAAAAACTGTGTGAAAAGCTAAACAAGTGTATTGTTTCGGCATCCAGTAATTTTTTTAATCTAATTAGCGTGCTTTTATTTTGCTGATATCGAGAGATCAAGAAACAAAAGAAAATGACGATGAGCTGAAGTAGACATTTTACAACCTGTAACTTTCATGTATTTTTAATTGCATTGGAGTAATCTGATATGTTCACTCTTGTTTTGGTTTTGATGTGTGATTGATAAGCTTGGCGCCGTGGTACAGTGGTCATCGACCTTGATCCCTATACGGGAGACCAAGGTACGATTCCCACTTGCGGCGGTTCACTTGGCAAGTTAACGAACATTCGCCCAGGTCCACCCATGTCATGTGAGGGAAATTGGGCAGTTAGTCCAAGGTTGCTGATGGGACGCTTAATAGCGTTAACACAGTTGCGAGAATGGGCTATATAGCCTTCTGCAACTTAACCAAATAGATAGATAGATAGAAATCGTCAAAACAAACTTGTTGTCGAAAAGAAGACCAGAGATTTGGTAATCCCATGTTTGACTGGAGGTTCCCAAGTTACCCTGTTTTATGATAAGAGATTAGATACCTGTTAGTACCGTAAAAGTACCTAAGTCTGTCTCCCCCTCCCTAATTCCGTCAGCTAGAATAATGAAGCAGCAAAATAAATCAAAACAAACCTTGAA
>JAUJPO010042055.1:0-17929 GCA_032270745.1 Tiaropsis multicirrata
CTTCAGCACCGATCGAGCGCTGAACGTTTAGAAATGAGATGTCCGGTGTTTTAAAAAGTTGCCTTTTCACACCGGACATGCGCACGGAAAGCTTGGTCCGGTGTTGCTTGTCCGGTGTCCGGAAGTTCCAAAATTTAATACCGGACAAAGATGTCCGGTGGGGTTAAGGGATAATTTTTGACACCGGACAGTCCGGTGCGTCGGCAGGGTCCTATCTTGAGCTATGACATTTAGAAAATCATTCAACTATCCGCAGGAAAAACGCGTATAAGACGCAGGAACTGTCGCACGTTTCGCCCTATCTACACCACACTTATGTATATGTATCACGGGCCTTACAATAGAAAACAAGAAATCAAAAAAAATAATATTCCTAATTAGGCCGATTTTTGCTTAGGGCGTAATTTTGAAGCTTTCCATCCATAATTTTTTTGATTTTTTGGCTCAGATGTCTACTCTGACATTCTCTATCTATTGGTAACAGTTAGAATTTGCGATTTTTGCTTATTGGTGAAGAATTTGAATTTAAAATAACATATTCTTAATTAGAATAGAAAAACAAAGGATGATCCTAATTAAGAAAGTCAGTGTGACTGAAAAAAAAAATCTTAATTAGGATAGAACTCCTGACTGGCAGCGTTAGACTAGACCAGGCGATGCGATGACAAAGTCAATGTCAATCAACAACAAAATATAATGTTGATTCGTTTCAATCAAAGCCTATAAATTGATTGAATAAACTTATGAAAAATGTTAAAATTTGATTGAATTTGATTGGTGTGGATTCATTGTGCGCGCCAAGACATGATGTCAGAATTGGGGGGAAAACAGAACACTAAGTCAAGATTATTTATGTGTTTTAATTTAAAAAAATCTTTTAGTGAGTTATACATGTTTGTTTTCTCCTCAAAATAATTAGATCTTACCGTAGATTGCCCCTATTATCTCCATCACCCTCTCCAGTCAGTTAGGGTGAACGCACTCTCACAATTCGAACGGACGATGGCTCCTATCTGTCATCATTTATGGGACGCTTGTAAATTTATTGTAAACCGAGTGCGTAAAAATAACCAATGTAATTTTGTGACACCGTTCGAAAGTAATCACCATCGGCGCGCTAAAAGAAAATCTATAACATTTGCACCAAAGTTAGGGTGGTCAGTCGAAATTTTAAACTGAAGCAAAGTAAATGAAAGTAAGCTGGGTTGAAAGTCTTCTCTTTCAGAAAGAAAATGAGGGGTCATTTGTATAAAATGGTCAAGTAGTTCAAAAGATATGAACAAATGAAGTTACAATAATCTCACCTTTTAAGGGACGTTCACCTCACCACAATAAACCTAAATCGAAAGTGATTTTCGGCACGCGCGCGTCAAAAACATAGTCGGGAAAAGTCACGTGACTTCAAAATTTTGGAAGCGAGGTCTGCTGGCACGGGTTAGAAAACCTGTCAACCACTCATACAAATCTTGAATTTAGGAATGAGCTGTTGAAGATAGTTAAAAATAACTTCACAGTATGAAAGAGGAAGGTTTGACATTTCTTGGGTTTTTTTACTACTTATAAAATTTTCACTGATTCCTTAGAAAAATTTAGATTTGATATTTTGATTTGACTTGGAGGGAAGACGACGCACAGATCCCCAAACTGCACAGTATAAAAAGAAAGCCCCATCTTTCTTCTTTCACAACAATCTTCTTTCACAACAAAAAAACCGTACGTTACGGGATCGAACAGCTCATTTGTAATCTTAACAAAAGTAACCATTGTTGTTTGGAAATTTGCGTGCCGTTTGTTTGAGAAAAACAAATATTGCAGCCAAGACATGAAAAACGTTTATAGCGAGCGAACGAAAAAAGCTCAGGTCTGGTTTTTTGCATTGCAAAGTTGAATAATTTCTTTTTACGTTAAAAAAAATTTCAAGTGAATAAATATCTCCTTTTACCATTTAGAAATTTGATAGTTAATTCCTTTTTTTATCTCTTTTTTGTTACCAACTACTTTTGTCGCATTTGAATCGCGCGACTTCCGACCATTTAATTGAACAAATTGAACCGATTTTTTAATCAAACTTTTGTCGAACTTAATTGAACTATGTTTGTCAATTAGTTTTTCGATTAAGTTTGGTAATTGGACTCTCACAATTTTAGCTCAAATTTGAGTTCGATTAGTCAGATTAGTTAGTTCGATTAGTCCAATAACGCATTATTTTACCATTCAAGAATATGAAAGAGATAATTCTTAAATATTTTGCAACAGCTAAATTATCTCTTACTTTTGTTACTTTTGCTCATCTTCGAGCTTTAAACTCTAGCAAGGATCTTGGGATCCACATCACAATTGGTTCCTGTAGAAATTTAAAAAGGAATCTCAGCAGTTTTTCATGTCAATGATTGAATTTGAGTTATGCCCTCCTGCACTGAGTATAACCATGGATTTGTGGTTCGTCAATTGCAGTTTTGAATTTTTCAACAGGAGCTTTTTTTCAAATTTCTTATGCTTTTAGGCATTGCATTAAATAGCTTTACACCTTCTAGAGTTCATAGTTTAGAGATTTTTGGATCAGCATATGAAATGGCACACAGTCGCACACATTGACAGAGTCTTTAGTTTCAATTTTCTCCCCTGGGAAGGTGTAATAGGTTTGTTCCTTAATTTGTAAATTTGGGCCATAGTGTAAGAGTTCAAATTTCATGTTGTTTAGTTTCATGTTAATAGATAAATTTCAAGTTGTTGCTGCAGGACTTTGACATCATCAGCATCTTTTATTAATTTTGTAGCTCGTGTGTCGTCTGCAAAGAACTTTACAAAACAGTGAAGGATGTCTTTATCAATATCCCCAATCAGAATCAAGAATATTAGAGATCCAAGTATACTGCCTTGGGGAACACCTGATATAACATGACACCATTTACCACAACCGTTTGATGTCTCTCTGTCAGAAACGATTCAATCCAATGATATATTTTTCCAGTTACACCTAACTGTTTGAATTTATTTAGCACAATTTTATGATCAACCTTGTCAAATGTCTATGAGAGGTCTAAATAAGCAACATCCACATTAGACTCGGTGTCAAAACAAGGTTAAATATTGTTACATGAGCTGACTTAAAAACATGATCTACCACTTTTGAAACCATGTTGATTAGGGTTGAATAAATTGTTGTTTTCCATGTGCTAAACAATGTGGGCTCTGATAATTTTTTCAAATATCTTTATCATTATGTGATGTTAGAGCAACTGGTTTGTATTTGGCAGCTAAAGATTTGTTTCCTCCTTTGTAAATTGGAGTGATGGTTGATTTCTTCAATTCTGTTGGGACAGTACCTTTTTGTAGACTTTTTCTCCGCATAATAGATATTGGAATAGATAATTTCTCTTTGCATTGTTTTAAAAGAAAAGCTGGAAAACCGTCAGGACCAGCAACAGATGATTGTGATAGTTCATTGATGGCTTTGATAATATTATCCTCTGTTTTTTCATCTATTGAATTTTGTTGACATGTGAATTTCAAGTTGGGTTTTCTGGTGACATTTGTTGACTAAATTCTTTTGCATATTGGTTTGAGAGAATGTCAGCTATTTCTTTGTTTCGTAGTGTAAGGTTACCATTCGCATCAAGTAAGGGCCCAATTTTTGTCTTTATTTTTTATTTATTTCTGGCATACGAGAAAAAATATTTGGAGTTCTTTTTGATGGATTCTATAGCTTTGTTTTCAACATATTGCAGGGTTGGGATCCGGCAATATTTTTAATATTTTCAATATTTTTGAGACTTGGCAATAAAATCAATATTTTTTCAATATTTTGGACTTCAAGCAATATTTTTTTATCTAAGACTCGTAACTCTGTTAATAAGATGAACGATCTGCGAGAATCAATTTTCAAAAATGATCTTGTTGGATCCAATCATGGTAGATCCTCCAAATAAAGAGAAAGTTTACTTTATTATGATTAGCACTTGTAAGAGACAGACAAATAATTATTTCCATATTTTAACATGCCCTGTCAACTGGGCGGAGACATGTCCGTCTCACTTATTTTTCCAAGCAATCACTTTATTGAAAACTTTAAGATATTTTTCTTGAACTTTCTTCCAGAAAAGTGGATCCTAAAATGGCACTTTTGACCTTTAAAATTCCTAAATTTTAGCAACGTTTATTTGCTCCCAGCAGTTAGGGAAAACCTTGAGAACCTGGAACCTGTACTATTGTTTGAAAAAGGCTGAAAAAAGTCAGAGAATTTCCAAAAAAAGTTAGGGAATTATTTTATCAAAATGCTTTAAATCTGAAGGGCTAGCTAATCTAATAATCTATATTTTTCGAAGTTTTCCCTGTCGGACCCAACCTTGGGTCCTCCCTTAATAAGCCTTCCCACCGGTTAGCTGGAATTTCAGAATTAGGGCCCTAATATGGCTGGGAAAAGATATAATTTTGGTCAAAAAGGCTGGATTCTTTTCATTGAAAGAGAGAGTGTGGCCACCCTGTAAAATGTCAAGCAGTTTTTGAGTCAGAAAAATTTGACTACAATAAGTTATTTTGCTTTTAGTTTGCTCCTTAAAAACGATAGTTTTATGGTTTGCCAGGTTATCCCTGACCGCTGATGGGAACCTTGATTTAGCTATATCAGTATGGCTGAGTCATTATTTTATTCCAAAATATTGGGAATTTTCCTTTCAACTGTCCTTTAAAGAATAGGAAAAAGTCCTGAAACTTGACTTGGTTTTCTACCTTGTTTCCAATTAGTTGGAAGGGTTTACTAAACTGAAAGGTACAAAGACTAATTTGTAGCAATATTTTGAAACTTTTTCAATATTTTTTGGAACTTTTGGAGCAATATAGCATGATATTTATTTGTCTTGTAAAATGTCTTCTTGTAAAACAGCTGATTCAGGTGAAATGTGATGATGTCAGGGTTTTTTTATTTTAAAGGAATTTTATTTGTTTGGTCGAAAGATTTCGCTGATTCGTCTGATCTGAAATTGCATTTGACTCACAACAAAAATTCGATTAAACTGATATTGCAAGATAACAACTAGCCTTTTTTTTATTATGATTTGATTGACAGTTCATAATATCCCCCAATGAAAATTAATCGCTTTGTTTTAATGTCATAAAATCTGTCAATCAGATCGCTTAAAAAAAACGAGTTCAAAACGGACTCGTTGGTTTCACCCGTCGTCTTATAATTGAACATCCAAAAATAATAAAAAGACGACAGTTTCCTGTCTAGATAACAATAAGAAGTTTTAATGATTTCATGTTTCAACATGCTCTGCCTTTTCCCTATCACACAAAGTTTATTTCAAGGGAATTCGTTTTATAAGGGTTCCAGTGGCTATGAACAGACTGATTTCTTAGCCGATATTGATTAAACCAGAGATTTGGGAAAGGGAGATGAGAAACGCGCTATTTATGTATAGAATACGTGCTGTGTTGTTTTACTCTTTTGTTTCTTTTGAAATCGTTGAAATATAACTACACTAACAACCTTTTCTGCCAATCAGAGTAAGGAATTATAAAACCTCTTTGCCAAAATCTTTGAGCTCGTGCCGAGAAAAACTGACTTTACCAACAGAATCCTGGTAATATTTTTACATTTAACTTCCAAAAATTCTTCCTGCTAAGATATTTATAAATTTAGTTTTTTGTCCTTGTAACTTTTATTCAAATCTGAAAGACTTCCTTTGTTAAATACACCATTCCCCTATGAATACTACTTCATCGCTGTGTTTCAAATAATCAAAATTCGAAATAAAAATGTCTTTTAATGATCTTTTTATAGTCGTTTCGGTATATAAACACAACAGCACCTCCCCTTCTGAGAGTTCCGAATTGAAAGGAAAAGAAAGGAATATATTATGATAAAAGCGTTTCTATCAATTCAATTCCTATCTTTCTTTTCCAAATCTCTGATTAAACTTAATACCCAGTTGGCTTTCAGAGAAGATGAATATCCACTTCATTGCCTTAAAAAGCGAACGTCAATAATAGGTCTTGTCATAAATTACGCCATAAACAACACTTGCATCCCATGAACAGAATACACTTGAAGTCCTTTGAGAATAAATCGCCATGGTAATGAATTTGATACGAGACATAATAAAAAGGCCTATTACTATAACATAAATTTCAATTGAACGTCAAAGAACGAATCAGAACACTGCATTGCAATTTTATGATCGAGATTTCCCTCTCACTCGGGTATTAAAAATGTTTTAAAATGAAAAACACTAAATTTTTTGCCCGTTTTAAAGGTTCTTGCGTTAAACTAAATGAGTGATACCCATAGGCCTCTGATATTTTTGATACGAAGACTGGAATTCTAAAATACTTTTTTGTTTCCATTTTCAGATGAAGAAGTTTTACGACGAAAACAAATCAACAGTGACCACCTGATTCCCAGTCCCTCTCAGAACTAGTTTTTTTCTTCAAAAAATGTACAATCCGCCATGTTGTCCGAATAATCGACCATGGGTCTGTTTTGTTTTGATGGAACCCAGCCCTCCGCAAGTCAAGAACCTTCGTTTGAGAGGTATGATGTGAAATGATGGAAAAAATGGATTTTTTTTAAAACTTATGTCTATTTGGCAGTGGATTACATTATTGAAGATTATTTTACACACGCCTGTTTCGTCGACCAGCTCAAATATCGGCGAAAATTCCGAGAAAGAATTCTGTTGACAGTTTACAGACTTTTGAAGGCGTCGCTATTGGTTGCTAGACATTGTTTCAAAAAACCGTTAAAACAACGTTCCGTGCCTGCGTGGAAAGTCAGCCGAAAAAATTGGCGTGTGTAAATTGGGATTGTTTTGAAGCTTTCTTCGGATATCCCTTTCTTCCAGTGGAATCAGTTTTTAAATTAAGAATGAAAGTAATTGGACATTCTTTCTTTAAAGAAAGTAATTCTAAAATTAACCAATAAAAAGAGAGCATCTAAAATGCTCACCACAATGCCATCTAGCCTGAATACTAGTTTTTGATCACCATACAAATAGGAATTAGTTTTTGCGTGAACTCATTTTCAATTAAGATTTTTTTTCGCGAAGAATCGTTAAAATATGTCCAGTGGAAATTAAGTTACCTGATGTGAGTGAATTGTGAATTTGTCGCCGAGAAAATAGAGATGAACCTTTTTTTAGTGTCCTTGTAATGGTTGTTTTCAACCAATCCTTCTAAAGTGGTAATATAGGTGTGTCTATAATGATTGGAGAGAAGTTCTCGTGAAAATATTACCCTTTAGCCTGACCTCATGGCTTGCGCATTGAAACAACCAATTAATCTGAGATACACTTTAATGCGCAAGTATATTCTCCGAGAGAGAAAAAAAATTGTTAAATTTTTTATTTTTTTTAAAAACGATCTTTTTTGTTACAAGTTCTGAACTGAAAGTTTTGGAAGGAAAAAATTTAGAAGGTATTTTTGGAAAGTGCGTAAGCCTTTAAAATTTGCTTGCTTAGAAAGAAACGTAAAGAAATTTTATAGGTATTTAAAAATGTTTTTTTTCAAACGATGAAAATAAATTGATATGTATTTCAGATATTGTTAAAAAGTAACAAATGTTTTTTTTTTCTTCTAATTTATTGAAGAACTTTATCGGATAATTCAATAGATTTTGATAAAAAATGAGATCATAAATTCCCATTTCTTTACCTCTTTAATGAATTTTTTCGTGCCCCAGTCTCTAAAGTTGTCACACTTCAAACAACATTGTTTCAACGCCAGAACGTTATTTGGACGTCGAAACATTGTTGTGTGTCTGCTGGTTTTGTGCCTTCGTGGAAGTGAAACAATGACTGAACCCATCCCACCAGACACATGGCGTTCTTTCAACGTTTTTACAACGTCCAAATAAGGTTCTAACGTTGTGTGGACGTTAAAACAAGCATGCAGATATAGCAGAAAATGGTTGGTTTCCTGATGGGTCGACGATATTTTTCCTCTTGAAGTTGAAGAGATCCTATACGATGCAACATACAAAATCGAAGAAACTGAAGATGATGAAGATGATGACGAAGAATCAGAATGGGTCATATAAGACACATTTTATTCTAAATACACGCAAACATTCTTTAGATAGACAACAAGCACTATTTTCAAATGATTATATATGTAATACGTCGAAATACCACTTCCAATTTAGCTTTCCAGGGGGTAAAAAATATTGTCAATGTGATGAGTTCTATAATAGTATACTATCATTTTATCTTCATTCCAGCCATTTGACAGAATCTAGGGTAGATATAGAAGGAGGAATTAGCAAAAAATAACCATTTTTAGGGGTTTTTTTGCGTTTTACCCCCTGTTTTCTTTTGAACCAAACCCCCTGGTTAAAATTTTCGCAAATCTTTTTTCCAGACTTTAATTTAATTTATTTGTAACATATCTGGAAAGTTTCATGTAGTATAAAGCATTAGTTCTTGTACAATTTTAAGACAACTTTAAAGACAACATGGTATTTTTACTTGCAAGCAAAATCCCTTACAAAATTGAATTTTCAGAAAAAATACCCCCCTATTTAAAGGTCACTGGTGATCGAAGGGTTAAAGATCACTGGTGATCAATTGCCACCACTTGAGCCCATTTACCATCCCTTTCCTAAAGTAAAGATATAGGGTATTAGCAACCTATAACCAGCTAGAAAACTTTTCACCTTTCGGGTGAGCAACAGATTTGCCTGGTCTACAACGTTTCGTACCTACTGGACATATTACACAGTTTTACTTTTGTTCCAAATGTAAGCAGGGTACTTTAATTATAGAAAAATATTCGCGAATTTAGCCCTATTTTGCGAAAGTTTATCTCGTTAATTTTTTAAATTATTCAATTATTTTCAGTTCTCTATAAAATGACCTAATAGAAATGTCCTAAATTATTCCTTCCTTCGCTAAAATTTGCTACTTTTCCTATTCGCAAAAGCTTAATGTAAAACATTTCGCGAATTTTCTCCAATGACCCTGAAACCTCTTGAAAAGGTAGCCACGCAGCCTTAAACAAATGATTTTAGAATTTTTCTCAGCTTTCGAAGACAACTGAGTATTTTGACTGAAAAGCAAGTGGTTTTGAGCTATGACCAATAGACTGTGGGTAATAAAAATTGCTTTTTGGACGTACGATGTAACGTCATACGGTGTCTAAAAGGTTAATAAAGATGTCCAAAGTTTATTTAAACCTTTTCAACAACTTTGCAACATGTCCAGGAAGCATTAGCAGTTTGGAGAGTCTGCTATAGTGCCTTCACTTTTTTTCACGTGCCTTAAGTGCCCTAGTGCCTTAGTGCATATCATGATAAAATCAAGCTGTTCTAGATCCCGAAATGCCAATGTTTTCTCAAAACCGGTACGCCCCCACGTTCAGTAGTTGGGCCACTTAATTACTACTTACTTGAACTTTCTTGACGAGTAAATTTAATTATCGCTAAAAAATTTAGGGCACGTGAAAAATTTAAGGCACGTGAAAAATTTAGTGCACGTAAAAAAAATAGGGCACGTGAAAAAATTAGGGCACGTGTAAAGTTTAGGGCACGTGAAACTTTAGGGCACTAGGGCACGCGAGGCACTAGGGCACGCGAGGTACGTGAAAAAAGTGAAGGCACTAGGGCACGTGAGGCACGTGATTTAGCAGATTCCAGTTTGGATCAGTTTTGAAGATTAAAAAAAATAATAATAATTTTAGGAAATATTATACTTCAAAAAGTTTTTCATTCTTTCTTTCATAGTTTTAAAATTTAATTCAACATTTTACACACCCAGTTTATAGAAATACATGATAAAAATTGATATCAAAACAGTATTTTCCAAATGAAAATTTCAACATGTCTTCACATACTCAAATAGGTGAAAAATAATAAAGTTAATAAATAATGCTCTCAATTGATGACGTCACAAGTTATGATGTCAATAATATTCATATAATTTCTACGGCAGACGAAACACTCATTCCCGCCATTCAAAGAAGAAAACACATCACAAATCAATCCAGTTCAAAAACTGTATCAATTATGTAGTTTGTTTTTATATACAACCCCCTGAAATTAATAGCATTGAAAAAAAAATACATTGATTTGATATTCGATTCAGGGGGTATTGATTTCCGTTTAAAATGCCCTAAAAAGCTACTTTTTAGCCTCTATAGGTATGACATAAACCCCCGTTTTTACAACTCTATCATATGGTGGACAAGGGTGTATCCAGCAAAAAAAAAATTAAAGAAAGGAAAAACAAGTGTGCATGCAATATCTCAGTGTGTTTTCTGAATGAGCAGTAAACAGATCAAACTACCAGAGTAAATCCTTCAACTGCTGACATGGCATGTCAAACGCTACAAATGCTGTCTGTTTCGAAAAGGCGTGGCTTTACTCTCCCTGAAATCTCAATCACTCCAGAAGATTTTAATGGTAATTCAGTATGCGAGGCCAAGAAGGAAAAACAACTTGATGATATCCTATGTTATCTGACTTCACCGATGACGAATACAAAACCGCTGGTCAAACATACAAAAGAAGATTTGGTAGAACCGTCACTGGCCACACCTAAGATTCTTACCGAAGATAAATTTGAAACATACCTCACGGACATCACGATGGATTTTCCGACAATAAAGAGAAAAACAAACAATACAGTTTTGTCTCCTTTACCCAAGTTTGTAAACCGTGAGCAAATAGACTCACCTTCCCAGCAAGAAAAAAAATATATTCCTTTGTTTCAAACATCAAACTCGATAACCCCGACAACTTCTTTTTTTGTTAAACGAATCGCAGAAGAAAACAGAGACGAATTCAACATCTATTTTCCAGACTCACCATTCATGTCGGCGGGTGCTGGAGAACACAGCCAAGAAATTGTTTTTAAATTTCCAGATTCTCCTAACCTCGGGTTAGAGAATAAAGAAAATGGCGGCAAAAGCATAGACTCACCGGATTCTCAATTCGAAATCCGGAGATCAGTATCGAAAAATAATCAAAATTTAGTCGAGAGGCGTCGCCGAGTGGAGCAGCATCAGAGGTTTCAGAGGTTAGCTTCATCCATTCCTTACATGACAAACAAGAAAAAATTATCAAAAATTTCAATTTTGAGAACGGCGAAACAATATTTGGAAATTTTGCAACGTGAGGAAGAACAATTGTTGGAAATGAAAATGAATGAAAAACGAAAGAATCAGTTCTTGTTAAATAGGACAGAATCTTTTTCACTGTAATGTGTTTTAGAGATATTGTGTGTATATATAGTGTAATTTTTTGTATTTTTCTGTCGTCATTCTCATGCAACACCTTTTGACCTTTTTTCATTTCCCTAAAGCATTTTCTTGAAAGTCCAATTAGTTTGATTAAAAGCCCCCTTCAAAATGAACCTTCTCGGTGCCGTTGGATTTTCAAATGAGCTCCTTCCCCTAGCAGGCACAAGACGTTCTTATAACGTTATTTCAACGACTTTACTTGTTTTAACAAAGTTTTCCGTAGTAAAGTCTCTTAAACGAGTTTGGAGAACGAGCCATCGAGACAAAAATTAGTCTCTTTTATTCAAGCAATTTTTAGAGACTTTTGTACTAAAGAACGACATGGTCTCAATTTGGCAGATGAATTATATGGAAGGTTAGGATATGTTCACATATAGGTGGCTATAAGTTTTCGGATTTTTAGTGAGATAAATTTTCACTTTTCACAGTAACATCTCAATGATTTGCATAGTTGACTACCCAGAAGACATAACACGTCTTTACAACGTTTTAACGTTGAAAGCGTTGAAAAGATGTTGAAACAACGTGTTGTGCATGCTGGGTAGACGCAACTCATAACCGCCTTAACCCAATTCTTAATCTAACGGCTACAAATTGTATACGTTTCGTTGCTCACATTTTTGTTTACTATCTTGTATCAATTACAAAAAAAAAGAAATTAGAATTATCGTCCAATTAGTAGAGGCACGCTTTTCTCTCATGAATCATCACCATTTATCAAAAAAGTAATAATTTGTATGAAGCGTGTCACTATACCCAAGGGTATAAAGAAGATATTATGATCTATAATTTGGTATTTTCTTTCAGTATGGCAGATTTCAGTATAGAGTGTATTGGCATCACTTTAATTAGTGAATTCATCATTCTAATGTTTTGGCGCTTCCCATACTCCTTAAGTCTGAAACATTGAAAGGGCATTGTACATTTTTGTCCCTGGATCATATTCACAAAGATAACACCCATAAAAAAATACAACCTGTAACCCAGGGTCGCTCTCTGATATATATTATGAGAGAAACAATCGTCTTATGAGTTCAACGTTGCTGAAAAATTATATTTTCAGAAATAATATTACTCTTAATCATCAATAAAGCTTGTAAACTGTTGCACTGTAAAGCCACATAAATTTATAATACAAATATTTTTATTAGTTATACACACCCTCAACTCCAGGGCTCAAATGATTCGCGCCGTAGAGTGGGTCAGATAAGGCCTGGAGTCGAGGGTGAATCATACGAGACTTATTTAGAACTACAGGATGGTCTTCTTCTGGAAGACGACAAAAGTGTCCGTTTATAACTCGGTTTGCTTTTCCGGACATTATTATTTGGTTCGGGGAAAAGAAATTGGTTGTCTTTAGATCCGTCTGTACTGCTTGGTAAAAACACATCATCACCGTCTGGTGTGAGTGGTAATACAGCCAGAATGATGGCGCTCTTCGTGGTTAAAGAATCCATACTCTCCGTTCGCGTGCTACGGAACGTTGCACGGAAAGACGTAGTGAAATGTTTCCCTCTACGTATGCACGAGAAAACATGTCTCATGAAACTACGGTTCATTTGGGAATAAATAATAAAATTGGTGGAGCTGTTTGCGATTTGTAAGATCAGTAAAAAAGTATTTCCCTTCAAAATATCTTCATACGTCTCGCTACTGATTTTGACTTTCATTTTGATGAGTGAGTACACAATAATTTGAAACATATCCAGTGGTATCACACAAAAGCTGAACACACACGTCACAACAATCAACATTTTACGCGCTTTATTGGCGTTTTCTTGACGTTTTTTAAACGCCTTAACACCACCCAAAAGTGCACCCACTTTCAAAGCATTATTGGTCATCACTCCAAGGGTCACCAAAGCAATGGTGGCAACAGAATCACGTATAATATTCCCAACTGAATAAATGTAAACTTGTTTGAATTTGTAAGGGGATGGAATACATGTGTTTATACCATACTCAGGTGAGCTCACCAACTCAAGTGCATAGTAGTATGGTGACACAAGGGCGCAGGCGATTAGGATAGAAACAATAACCCATAAACTGATGAACGCTTTCGATATACGCTTGCCGAATGGGCTACTCATTGAACGATATCTATCATAAGAAATCAAAATCAAGATCCCCTGTGACAAAGTGACGGAAGCCGGGAATAAACTTGACCCAAATTTGCATCCAAAATGGCCAAAATCCCATCTTTTAAATTGTGTCAAAGTTCCGTATAGGAATAAAGACGGGACGATGATGGATGAGAAAAGGTCCGTCACTGCCAAACCGGACAAAAGCAATTCGAAACGTTTCCGATGTCTTTTCTTTTTCATTAGGAAAACCCATAGCGTTAATAAATTTCCCACTGTCCCAATAAGGAATAATGATACAAGCATTGTAGCAGTAAAGAGTTCTATTGGACTCAAACGTATCTCTTGTTCCACGACAGATGTTTTAGGGAAATGTGTATTTCCACTAGTGGTGGAAAATGATCGATTCACAGTGGAGTTTGTAGTCTGGATTAAGAAATTTATGGTGGAAATTGTACTTGCAACAGTTGGTTTTAGTATTTCTTGTGAAGACGTCAACCTGTTTTCCACAGTAGTATTGAGTATTCCCAGGATGTTAATAGTTTCATTAACAGTGGTATTTGTTGATCCAGCTAGGGAAATAGTCGTTTTCAACGGTGGAAATTTCTGCAGCGTTGTTTTGGTCGAGTGCAGCGTCGAAAGTAAAGAGAGTATGGTTGAATCTTTCAATGAATTATCGATAAGGCTCGAATTCATAACTGGTAACACTGTGGTAGAATTCGTTTTCCCTATGTTGAACAACGTTTCAATAGTTGTATTTGACATTTTTCACCTTGTGTTTTTTAATAAATCCCAACGCAAAAAATTACTTTTCATGTGTGGTGTATGCACTGAAAAACTTTTTTTCTAAAATAAAAAAAGAAAGTTGCAAAAGATATAGTACAAAATTATAAATCTCACCAAAATTTTACCCCCTGAAAATCACAAGTTCAAATTAGTTTTTTTCAGGAGGTAGCATAGCCCCCGTAGTCTGAAGTTTCGAACAATCAAGGGGGTTTTGGTGTACTTGAAAAGGTGCCAAGGCGATAGGAGACTATTTAATTATATCTATTTGCTAAAGCGAGCCCTTTGATTTTCTTGATGTAGTGGTAAACAAAATGATTGCAAAGAAAAACATTTCCATCAAAAGTTGAACAATAAAATTAGTATTCTCATCAATCTTTACGTAATGATTACCCTATGGCGCTCTTGGATAAAATCAATATATACGATACATAAGGAAGAATTCAAAGCATAGGTCTTATAACCATGGGAATTGATTAGCAAATGGGTATCAAAAGTGTAAAATGATATACCAGAAAAACATATATGCCATTCAAGACGCCTTGGATAAACACGTTTGCTTCTGCCTTTTTTCTAACGGTAATTAACGATTTCTAGAAAATAGCTCGGTCTACCCAAAACCCAAAAAAACCACCATAATTCAATATATCAGTGGAGATATCGTCCCTAATGTTGAAACACTTGCTTAGCTTCCAGAATAACAGTCAAACAGAGTGATCTTAATGTTTTGACTTCTTCAACTTGCTGAAAAAATTGGAAACTCAAAAACCAAACTCGAAACATCACAGTATCTATCAATTAGTCTTTAAACCAACCAAAATCATTAAAAGTATATACATTTTTTCTACTCAAAGCCAAACACTGAAGGGGCGCTGAACTCTGGACAGTTTAGCATCTAGACGACTAGAATTCTTAAGTAAGAAAAAAGACGAGGTATTGAAGAAGATTAATTGACTACAAGACTACAAGAATATAGTTCAAACAAATTATGTACCCCTGCTGATCATAAACGACTCCCGTCTAAGATTGGTACAGTTAAATTAGTTAATTTTATACCAGTTAATTTTATAAGTTGAAAAAGCCAGAGACATTGAAACATTGAGAAAAAGAAGCGTAGGCAGAAAAAAGACTTTCACGAATTGAAGAAGAAAGTGAAGAAGGTGAAGAAAATTAACAAATTTATGTTTTTGAGTGAATGAACTTTAATTGATGTAAACTCATTTTGATTGAACTTGGCAAAACGAATTCATGAAATGAAATGGACGGTGAACGTTTTATGTTTTATGGGAATGAAACCTTTGGTAAGATGAAAATTCGAAATGAAAAACAAATGAGCAAATAAGATTGAATGTAGCGCGAAAGTTGAAAAAGAATACATTTTTACACTTTTTTTATTCCTTTTAGTTACTATCGAAAATACAAGTTGTGTTTGAGGATAATTTTTCCAAGGAAAAGGAAAAATCATATCTAAATATCGAAAATATCAATTGACAAAATTTTGGGTCTAACTGTAATGACAGTCTGGGTCAAATTGTAACTTTCGAAAATTTTATTAGATTTCTCCACAAAAAAAGTGATAAAAAGCCCCATTTCCTAGTGCGTGTAACAAGATTAACAAATCCCAGGTGCATTTTTATAGTAAGAAATTTTCAAGAATTTGTTAATTCTTTTCTAAAATCCGGAAAAATGACCAAAGGATAGAAAAGGATTCTCTTCAAAAAATTAAAAAACTAAAAAAAACTTAATTTTCCCCAAAAAATCAAAATTATTGTAGGGAATAAATTTCCACATCGGTTTTCATCCACAAAAAAAAAAAAAAAATTGAAAAACAGAGTCAAATTTGATTAAAATTTTCCCAAAAAGAAATGTTAAAATAAAAAAAAAGCCACAAAAGAATTCCTTTCCCAAACCCTACAAGAATGAGGACACAAAATAAAAATTACAAGAAAACCCACGAGGTTGGTTTCCTGATTATTCCCTATGAAGCGAAAACATCTGAAGTCAAAAAGTCGAATTGTTATTTTATTTTCTCCTTTCATAATTTCATTAAACAATTAAAGTGTTGATAAATCAAATATAAACTCTCCGTACTTCACACCCTTCCAATGACGCCTTAGGAGGGATGGGGCAAACGCCCACAACTTGGAAAAAACTTGGAATGAAAAGAACATGCATATTCGATAGACTATTACTACGACTTAAGTAGACAAGTAAAGGGTAGGGTGCACGCAACCCCTTTTTGTTGTATCTCAAGGGTTTCCCAAATGGCGAGTTTAAAATATCACGTGACTGACTATCGAGTGAAATACTAGGCGGAAGGAGGTCCCACATAAAACTCTTTTAACTCTTTCTATACCGCCACATAAGAAACTTTTAGCATTCTGAAAATCGACAAATGAGAAATTTTTATGGGCGTAATCCTCCTCCTGCAAAGTCTTCTACTGGATGCTGTCAGCTGAAGAATTTGTCGTTCCAATAGAGGAACGATTTTAGCTGGGGCGGTATAGAAAGAGTTTAGAGTGTAAAGGGGCTGACTTATAGCACAATTAGAAGGGACAACTATCTGAAAATCCCAATTTTCTTAGCTTTTAAAGAAATAAATTCGTGCGAATATCAATACAACTTTCCTGGAAAAAATGATTCTTCACTTCCATTTTTACGACAACTTATTTATTTCCGCCAAATTAAGGCTCACAAAATAAGCAACGTGCCCCAATGTTGAACTGTACTTTCTAATTCTTCTATTTTGAATATCAAAACTTTTTGCTTCCCTTTTTTTGATGAAATTTGGTCTTTGTTTCCTGACCAAAACCAACCGCAACCGGAATTCAAACAAATCGAGAACATTATTTGGATGTTGAAATTCAGTTTGTGACGTGACTAAATTTCAAAAGAGGATTGGACTAGAGTAGAGTGAAAAGTTACATCTTTTTTTTCTTTTCTATCTTTATATAAACTTTTCCCCCAATTTTTATAAAATAAAGAATTGAAATGTTATAATTATTTTAGGAAAAACAGAAAAATTGGCCGTCTAGGTCAAAGCTTAGCTTGAATAGAAATTCTGACTTTATCAGCCGGCGCCAAATACTAGATAGTCGAATCGAATTAATTAAGGATACAGTACGAATTTTTTTGAAATTGTATTTTTCCAGTATCAAAATTATACAGACACTTTTTGTGGGAAATTATCGGCAAATCAGACATTAATTCAGAGTTTACTAACGAACGAAAAACGTGGATCAAACTTTGGGCCAGAAGTGGATACAAAATATACCCCAAATTTTTGACGGACAATATATATAATAAATATGAGCATAAAGCAGCACTCGCCAACGCCGGTCAAAAAAGTTGCAGACTTTTTTTAAATAGCAGAAAATCAGCAAAACACAGTATGATTACCCTCTCAACCCCACTCAATGCTTTTCAAAGTTGTCTGTTGGTATATAGTAGCAATAGCTGATTTTGAAGGAAACTCTAAAAAACTCTACGGACCTTTTGTCCAACATTGTCTTTTGTCCAACATTGTCTGTCAAAACATTTGAAAACCTTCAGTATCCGGACACATAGTAAACCCATAAACACTAGGTATTATATACACAACACAAACTCTAGGAATTTGCAAACAAAATACAAACAAGAGATATTTACAGCAAAATGAGGAAATAACATTAACGTACTTACTACATAGAACCGGAAGATGCAAATTAAAACTGGATTAATATTGTCGGATTAAAATCGGAATTAACAAAGACAGAGTAAACAAGAGCCGCAAAGATGCGGATAAATATTTCCTTAGCAATTGACTTTATTGACCAGAAAATATATGTATCGAC
>JAUJPO010042066.1:0-17925 GCA_032270745.1 Tiaropsis multicirrata
TTAAAAAGTAACACCTCAAATTTTAAGTTAGGATATCTACTTTCTAAATATAAAAACTTCAAGCACTTTAAAACATTCTTTCGACCTTGAGACGCCGAAAACCATCCGAACTTTTTCGTGGGTCACCCGGTATAAATTCCGCAAAAACTTTCATTTTGAAACTCTAAATCTCGAAATAAAATTTCTCCCTTTAAAGTATTTCAAATTTTGCTTTGACAATATTAAATTCATCTTTATAGGACAATCTTATCCGTTGTCACCAACAAGAAGTGACACATCATTAGGATCGTCATCCTTCTCTCTATCACCAAGATCTACTGTTTCTGATTCTGCCATTGAATTGGCTAGTTATGATGATGATTTGAGAGATTATTACAATATGAGTCCTGGTAAGTTTAGCTGATCATCTTTTTGTACTACTGGCCACCTAATGGAGACCTTTTTTATTACCACTATCTGAGCAGACACATGGCGTTTTTCAACGTCCAAATAACGTTTTGACGTTAGAACAACGTTGTTTTGATAAAACAATGTTCCGTACCTGCTGTGATATTAATAATATTTTTAACAATTAATCTAATTTTATTTCATTTTTAAAACGAAAATGTACAACTATCTATCAGATGCAACTACAAAAAATTTAAAGCTGAATGAATGTTAAAAGTAAAATTTACAAAACATATTTTTAAGCTCATTGCTATTTCGGTTTGTGACAAGCTTACAAGCTAAATAAAAATAAGTCATATAATATTCACATAGCTTTTGATTATAAAAAGATGCACTTTGTTTAGAAAATTGTTCACCTTACAAAGATTTAATCTCAAACCCATTAGCCACGGAATGTTGTTTTAATGTTCAAACAGTGTTTTGGACGTTGAAACAATATTGAAATAACGTTGGATGCCTGCTGGTAAGTATCCACCACAATGCCATGTAATGCGTTATGGAAAAATCAAATTATTCATATGAGCTTAACTATCCATCTTATAACTCATCTTCCAATTTGAGACCAGGTCGCTCTTTAGTACAAAAGTCCCTAAAAAACGTTCGAATAAAAGAGACAAATTTTTATCTCGATGCTTGTCTCGTTTAAGAGACTTGACTGCGGAAAACTTGAGTGGTCTCAAATTGGCAGGTCCAAAATCTCCTATATAAATATACACTTGTTTTCTAGGTCATCCAATGAATGCATTCTGTTTTGAAGAAATCAGCAAACGAGCCATAGAAGCTGCAACGTCCAAAAACTCGATTCTCTTTGAAAAAGTTGTCAATGAAATTACAGATTTTCAAGAGGCTATGAAACATTTCATCGAAGATGAAAGAAAACGAAAAGAACTGCAAATGTATGTATAACCTTTTCAAAATTTAATTCATTGGTTTTTACCTAGAAGAATCACTGCTTTCACTGACTGCTATCAAACTCTTTGGCCAGTCTGCATTTAGAATTGATTCGACTCAAAATGCCAAAACTGATAAGCTAAGTGAACTTTGCACAGACAAGAACTTACCAGACAAGTCTACCCCAAAATGATTGACAGTCGACATATACTGCTCTCCAACAAAAGATGCTTTGATATCTTGACCGTTGGAAAACTCTTTTCATACTGTATTCCTTAAAAATGGAGTGATCTCGAACTATAGCCAAAAGGCTGCGGTCCAGTAAAACTACCTTTTCAGGATGCGCTTTGATTCTTTATCGTTTTAAGCATCACCATGCCCTCAATGGAGAAAGCTATGAAAATGTCACGAGAATTCATACGTCATTGTCGATCGATATACCGAAGTACATCCACTTCATCAAATAATCATACAATAACATCAGAACAGCTGGACGAGCTGAAAGTGATCAGCCGTCATTGGTGCAAACATCAGATTATTTTTGTGGATGAAATGTGGAGAGGGTTGGCACCATGGACGTCTCTGTTAGAACCTATATTTGCGTTGAAGAAATTTCATGCAGCTCCTAGTCACTTGCAGAATACGTTATCCAATGAATGGGTAAGGAAAGCAATGTCACTAAAATAATATTTGAAGTTGTCGTTAGTTATTTTCTTTCAACGTGGGTTTAAAAACAGTTTCATTTGGGCCTAACATAAAACATAATATTTCTGAGCATTATTTCCATGGCCTAAAAAAACCATCACTTTGTTTAATTGGTTTGTTAATGGGAGTATCGCGGCGTTTAAAAAGTGTTGTTTTTGAATACAATTTGAGACCACATCGTTCCTTAGTACAAAAATTGCTTGAATAAAAGAGACACGTTTTTGTCTCGATGCTTCGTCCTCCAAACCTTTTTTGCGAAAAACTAGAGTGTTCTCTCAAATTGGCAGGTCTACAACCTCAACCACAAAATTTCCATACTTCTTTTTTGTGTCAGCTTGGCAAGTTTCAAGAACTAATGGAGCTGATCACCCACATTGCTGGTCAATTTGAATTCATGAATGTCAAGTCGGCAACGAAAACAAAAAGTAAATCTTCTAAAATTAAATGTAAGTAAAAATTGGACGCAAAACTTTCCAAAAAGTCTCTCTAACTAAGGTTCGCTTTTTTGGAAAATAATAGTCTCTCTAAGGGTCGGGATTTGAGAAGTCTGGTCCGCACTTACCCGTCATCCCGTCATACTATTCCCTTCCCCCGGATTTCCCCCCTAAAAGTAAATGTTTTGTTTATTTCACATTCTCTCAGATTTTAGTATTTAGAGTGAACAATCTCGTTCCCAGGGATAAAAAAGAAACCAGTTCCAGGGAGAAAAGAAATTAGGAAATTTACCCCTGATTCGAAAAACACCTGTTCTCTTTTGGTGTTTTGGTGTTTTTACATGTTGAGAGTATATGGGCATAATACAGCAAAAAGTAAGAGATTAGTCGACCTTCCTGATGAGATGGGTTAATGTTTACCATCCTCTATTAACTTCTTTTGTGGTTACCCAACTAAATCTGATGTATTTATAGCTTGTGAGATAAAAATAGCCTTAGAGAGTAGGTCGATTATGAACATTCTGATATGAGACCTCAATGGAGTTGAAAACACGTTTTTATTTATTCAGGTCGTTTATTCATTTCTAATCCACAATCGGTTTTATGACTAGTCCTAAATGATTTCCACTATTTGGAGAGATATGCATTTATGTAATATTTTATGCGGGAACATCCTAAAAATCCGGGCAACTCTAACACCCGGGATGTTTCCGTAGACAAAATTACACAAAAGATGTCATGAATTTTATGTATGTGTTTTTGTTCTATACCTTATTCAAGTTCGACATCGTTCCAAAAGCAAGTCACATGTTGAGGATGATGATAGTGATGACAGTGAAGACTATTTGGAAACTGTTGTCAGACGAAGTCGCAGTGACGTCACAGATGAGCAGATCAAAGTCCATAATTTAACTGTCGAGATGAAACAATATTTCGAGAAAATTGTACAACTCACTAAAGTAAGTTTTTTTTTTTCATTTTAAAGTATTACTTGGCGTTGTCTTAAAACCTGTTTAATTCAAGAGTTTGAATTCTAAAAAATTATGAGGCCATCCTAAAAATAATCATTGTTTCCGGTCCGCGGCCGAGTGAAAACTTTTTTACGAGATAACCGGTCGGTGTTAAATTTTTTTTTTTACTTTTTAGGACTGTAAAAAAGTCAGACAATCATGCTTAAATTCAACAAAAATCATACGTTATTTGCAGCTTTCCAAAGATAATTCATTTGAAAAACAGAATATCAAAGACACTGATTTAACTTGAGAAACCTAATGCACTGATGTAGCTTGAAAACTTCCAAAAACAGTTTTACTTACAAGCAGTAGGAAAATATTTAGACCAAAATTTAACAAACAAAAAACATTCCCAGCCGCCCGGGTAGTGAGGTATTTTACTCACCTGCTGACCGGAAACATACAATTTTTTAGGGATGGCCTGACCGTGTGTGTCCTTTTGAGAGCTTAAAAAGTCATTATAATATATCATCCTATCCCAAAGTAGACGCTTTTATCGTCCGTATAGTGATAATAAAAACGGGAAAATTATGTTTCTGAGGTTTAAAGCCATAAACAACGGTCAGAGAAAGACGGCGGCGAGAAAGTATGGAACATATATGTTCCTAAATCTACCGTTAAATTCCCCGCTCGCAAAAATCTCACCCATCTGAAAATCGCGCGGCTTCAGATGTAAATGGATTAGAGGTTTTCACTTGGACTATAAAAGATAGTCTAATCCCAAAGAAAACCGTAAAAAAATAGTCCTAAAAATGTTTAGCCCTCACCGCAGACTTAACAAGTTGAACACGGAGAAAAGAGGAGAATCGTTCGAGCTATAGAGCAATGGGGATTCCCTGGGGTGAAGGGACTAAAAATGTGTTCGGAAAATAGAGGTTTGAGCTTAGAAATATTCTACAGTGTTTCATGATATTCATTACATGTAATTCTTCATACGGAAACGTCCTAGAAACTAATAATGATAATAAAACTGGTGCAAACGTCCGGCTTTTGGGATGGTTCCGTAGAAAAAATGACGTTATGAAATCATCAATTGAAAATTTTTTGTTTTTCTGATTTAAATTAGTTTCAGAAGGACTAAAAGAGTTTCATTTTTTTCAGCTTTATTTACTTGGTGATATACAAGTTTATGAGTGGATGTCCTTTGGCTTGTGGTTCTTCCGCTGGGCGAATGCTGTCCACAATCTCATGCACCATATGGATCACTCCATTCTCTCTTATCACGGTCATGCCTTCACTATGAAACGGATCACTGACGAACAAGAAAAATGGAAAAACTATGGCGAAAAACTAAAATTAAGGTATGCAGCGATAATTTATCCTAGTTTGTGGGGTGGTGATTCTAGTTTATGGGGTGGTAATTTCCGAGTCGACTTTTCTTTTCACTCTCACGGGAAGCTTTATTCGTTTATTAAGTTAAAGTGGTGTTTGGAATAGCTGGGGGTAGAAAAAATGTGAAAAACCTAATTATAAGGGGGGGGGGGGGATTTTCAAAATTTTAGCGGATGGGAGGGGTTGGAATAAGATTGTCAAATCGAAAAATTAATTAGCGGGGTGGGTGACATTTATTACAGTTTATTGTTTTTGGATTTCAGCCAATCGTTATGCTACAAGTGTGTGTCAAAATTTATGATTCATGAAAAAATAATGATTTAATTAAACACTTTCAAATTGCTATTAATCAAAATTCTATAAAAACATACGAAATTTGAAAACTTGAGTTCAGAGCTCCTCAAATATAAGAAGAAGCGTAGCAGTGTCAGAAGATGTTGCTTCTATGCTGTTTTATGTTCCGATGGATATGTAGCTCATTTTTCAAATTGTTCAAAGAAGCAGCTTGAATACCATTTATCTGTACTACACCGACACGCTTTTGTGATCGACAACAAAAATATGAAAATATCATCTTGCGTACTGACTTTAATCGAATGCAATATATCAGAGGGTCAAAGAGCGGGTTCAAGAGCAACAAAAAAGTTGCCCAAGTTGATAGAAAGCTAGTCACAAAAGTATTACTGCTCAATATTATGTTGATTGGAAATAGAACTGTCATAGGTATAAAGGAGATACTGAACGCAATTAAGATTGTTTTTGCCATGCGTGCCGTGCGTATTTTTAGTTTGAAATCACCACTACTTCCGTCTCTGGTGACGATAGCTGAACATTCGCGGCCGATTCGATACTGTGACCAACACAGAGTTGCATAAATGGTTAAAACGACCGTTACATTCAAAGCGTAATATACGTTCAACAACAAGGAGCCTCTGTAGACTAAGAACATGATGGATGCAGCTATAATGGCGATTAACCATAGACAGCTAAGAATTAGGAAAACCAATTTGGTGGATAGACATCTAAACCGGTGGAATGGTCTCACAATTTTGAAATATTGATCGCCATTAATGAGAGCGATACCGGTAAGCGACATGAACAGTAAAACGACCGTCAATAACCTAAACACCAACAAAGCCAGACAGTCCTTTTTTGACCTGCTTGATATAGCGTTTCGGTAGATTTGCAGTGGTTGTATAGTGGTTGAACTGATCAAGTCGGTGACCAGGAGGGTGATAAGGAATCTGTGATGCGATGTCTTGTAGTATGAGAGTTTGTAGAAGGCTGATAAAACAGCGATATTGATGGTTAGAGTGGATACCATGAGAAGTCCATATGCGTATTGCAAAATTTCATAGTTCACGATAGCTTCTACGGTGAAGGAATATTTTGTAGAGTTGCAAATTTTATGCTCCATATTTTTTTGTTTTTTTCGTCGGTCTAAAATGTAGTAATATTTATTTTAAAAATAATTTTGACTTCGGTTAGCTCAGTCATTAGAGCGCTCGCCTCGCAATCGAAAGATTGTAGATTGCGTAGCACAAAATAGGTAAACTGAATTGTGATGTAAGTCAAAAGGAGCTGACGGCAGGTGTGGTGCTCCGCCTCAGTCTAAATCCAGCCAGTAGTCTAGAGCTAGCGAAAGAGGGATAGACCCCACCGCTGTACGACCGCTGCCCATACTTGGCCTCCGCGATTAACTGTTACTTACTTACTTAATTTTACCAACAATAAATGTATAAGGAATATTAGAAATCAGCTGATAAAACAACCTGATACAAATTATTTTCTTGAGGCATAAACATTATCCTCTTACTCTTCACTCATTCGAAACTCCAAAAAAAAAGTAACAAAACAGCAGACATTTTTTCAGTCTTTATCTTTGAAATAATAATTTTTCATAAAAGTAAAACCTTTAAAATGAAAACCTCTTATCATCAGTTCCAAAAAGTCTCAAATATAAAGGTTCAATTAAATATTAATAGCCATTTTATTAAAAATATTTATTCTTCGCAAAATTATTATGATATGTCTCGGTTAACATAAGGATGCGTTAAACCAGGAGAGATGAAAAAATATGAATAATCGAGAAAAACGTGAGATTTTCCCTGGCCACGCCCTTCATTAAGGCGTCCGTGATGGTTGCAAAGTCACGTAGGGAACTGTGAAAGACCCTGAGTGTTAATACATCATTGCTTTATCATTTTTTGTGTATAAAGCTTTTTTGAACGGAATTTTCCAAGAATATTCGTATTATGCATACATTTATTTCCGAAATATATCCCAATTATTTTTTATTAGCTATCTTGATCTATCTTTATATTAATATTATTATTATCTTTAGACAAGAAACTAATTTCTCTTATTGTTCACTCACTTGTCAAAGGTGAAAAAACGGTCAAATTTTTTCTCGTAAAAGACAAAATTTGGAAATGTTTTGTCTTGCAATTGAGAGCAAATTCAGGCCAAAATGAAGATTTCAAGTTGAAAATGGATTTGATTATACCCGACATCGGTCCATTTCGTTTTAACGAAGTAAACGCTTTTTTTTATAAGAATATACTTTATAAGAATTTTAAGCATGGTAAAATTGGCCAAAAGGTTAAGAATGTCCTAAGAATAATGCCATATCTTAAAAATTTTCAAGGTCAAAGTGTTTTTTTGGAATTTATTCCTAATCTAAAATCTTTCTCAAGCTTATTCAGCTTTTTCTTGTCTTCTTGGCGTGTTTTTCAGACTCTTAGGCTGATGAGAACGTATGGAACTCAGTTAAGAATACTCTTAGGATGATTTCGACCAAAGAGTTTTAAGAATATTCATCATGAAACCAAAAAACACCATTCTTATAAAAAAACGTGTATTACAATCCGGTTTTAAAGTGAGTGCAGGACCGAGCTTTTTTCGTAGAACATAGAATATTCTAGATTAGTAATCAGTTTATGTTTTTCCTTATTTTTAGCATCCAAGATGTTGAACTGGTATCTTCAATCGATGGTTTATTGCGTGAAACCAAGACGAACTATGATCAATTGAAAGATGTCTTTCATCATTCCACAGATACTATCGATATGAAGAAAGCAAGGTTGATTCTGCTAGTACAACAATGGAAGTTAAAGGTTGGTGATTTTATTAATTGATGCATTTGTTTTGGAATAACAAGCTTGGAAATTTATCTTCTTGTTGTATCTAGCCTGTGTATAATGTCATCTTTCAGCCACTTTACACTCACTCCCTAGTGAGTACTAAAAGCTGAACTTCTACTCGTTTTCAAGCAGGATCATTATTTTCAGTGGGATGACTCTTTGCATTTTCTTTGTTTTACCATTGATGTGAGAAAGAACATCCGATTTCCTACTGGTGATTATTTTCTCCACTGGGGCAAAAGTCTCGATGGGTTCTTTCTTTACACGGTAGAAACAGAGATGTGGTAGAAACTACTTTAAAGATCACCAGGGGGAAGCGGGGTCCCATATTAAAAATGACGAAATCGAAGCTCATACGACTCCCGCGGCACAGTGTGAAAAAATTTATGTATTATTATTATTATAATCATTTATTTTGGTTCAATTTCATACAAAATTGTTCTTCCCCCTAAAATGTAAATACTAAAATGAAACATTGAACACTAAATTGAGACAAGGTTGCAACAAAATTACAACTAGTAAAATCATTTTCGAATGTAACCAATCGTTCCTTTTTAGATCGAAGAGCTAGCTCACAATGTGAAGATGGGAACCAATTATCTGGCAAGACCATTAGATACGTTGATCGAGCTGTCTCAACCAATGGCCATCACTGGTATTTCAACAACGAAATCAAAGAAAGAAAAATCCTTAGAAGTTTATCAAGATATTTTTATGCGAAAAATGGAGCGCGTTCGGTTGCACACGTGTTTAGCCGTTGATAAGGTTGGCGGACGGAGAGCTGTGCATTCTATTATTGAGATGCTGGACAATCTAGAAGAATCGTCCGATAACATTGTCAATCTTTGTCGCAAAATCAAGAAAGGTATCTAATTCAACGGGTGATTGGCATATTCCCTGACATTTTCCTCCTCGTTTTATTTAAATGCATAACTAATTTTTTTTCTTTTTCGCATGTCAACCAGAACAAGTGCTCAAATCGGAAATTTTTGAATTTCGCTTAAGCGAGATCTTGGCAAGGCAGGATGTTTCGGTTATCATAGGAACACACATATTTCTTAAGGAAGTTGGGGTCTCGGCTTAACTGGAGCCAACCCGGTAACCGGACAACCTGATTTCATAAGAACAGCCTCTTTTGATCACGTGATGTCAATTGTAAAGATGATTGGGTCATTTCATGTTCATATTTCATTTCTTAGAACGGTCAACAAGACAACTGACGTCTAAATTATTTCTGTTACAAATCGATTGGCAATCTGAGGGAAATAATTTGTTGTTCTCTTTGAGAAAGTTGAGTGATGTCAAATATTCTGCTGTGTCAGGTAAAATATTATATTAATTCAGTGAAAAACTCACTGGTCGGGCAATGTGTTAATATAACTTTTTGTCGAGTTTTTCTTTGTTTAAAACGAAAGTCAAATGCCAATTTGCTCACTTATGGATCACGTTACCAATATCTTCTCTTGAGATTGGTCTATTTTTATCACAAGATCAAAAAGTGAGCAAAACAAACCAATTTACGTACACAAACGTGTAAACGCAATACTAAAGACTTCCAGACCGGACTTGTTATAAATTATACTGACTGGCTATGATTATAATAAGTAGTTCTTCTGCTTGCAGAAAGAAAAACAATTCTGAAATAATGTGCTTCACCTAATTCTTTACTTTTAATTTTTTAAATTCGGAGACCTGGAAAGATAGAGCGATAGAACTTGGAGTCCGGTTTTCTTGATAGTTGTTGCGCACAAACAACTGAATCATACCCGCAATTTTAAACTATCAATGACGAATGTTTCTGCGGAAAAATCCAGATGTTTGCCATTAGTTGTATTGTTAAAAAATGAAAACTAGTGACACACAACCGGGCTCTTTACGATTTTTCCCGTTTAAAAGCATACATAATTTTTTAAACGATTTCATTGTATTTGATCGTTGGTTTAGCTGTGATGAGACATATGCTTACAGACAAAGATATGTGTAATCCACACGAGTTCATTGAAGTTTTTCAACAAGGAGGAGGAGAAGGTTCAACTCAGAAGAAATTTGATGAATGGTTAGACGGGACTAGAAGAGGAGATTCGAATAATAATGGTTGTTTGGGACCACCACCCATAGAAGATGACAGTATTGTTTATAACACGTGGTATCAAGATGATGGTGGTGATGGTGATGATGGGGTAGAAAAGCTAAATGTAAGTTGCATTTTCTTATCATTTCTGTTTCTCACGAATGACGAATAATTTAGTCCGACGAAAAATTAGTCCGACATTGTGTTGTCCGATAAGGTATTGAATATGGGAAATATACTTTTATTTTGACCTATTCAGGTCCTACACATTATTTGATATTGCTCAGTGGGTGGGGGGCATCCGAGATAACGGGATCACGGGATTTGGCATATTATTTAACGGGATTTCTGAGACCGGTATTTGAACCAAAAACTATCGATATTTTAAAAACCTTTAACGATATTTCGGGATTGAGTCGATATATATTTTCAATTTTTCCTGCTGCAAATCAACAAATCACTGCAAATCAACAAATCACAGCAATTCATTATTTTTCGAGAAGGCTAAAGTCTCATGTTACTAATACTAAAGATCTCAAAAGTAATGAATCGGACCATCATTTTATACTCTACAAAATTCGATCAAATTTATAAGCATAAAATACAACCATTTAAAAATTTCTTCTGCGTCCATGGTCTTCATTTATTTAAAACAAGACTGCAGCAACAAATTTCAAACTATCAGTGGATACCCCTCAAAAACTCATACCCCTCAAAACCTACAAAGCTGTATTTTTTTGCTCTCACAACCACCAGACGTGATTTAACATTAAAACGTTACCAACCTCTTATAAATGTACTTTCAAATAATACCTAATTTTACGACTTCCAATTGAATAAATTATTCAAAAATTTAACAAAAATGTCCTTGAAAAGTTTTTTTCGTCCCACTTTAGGGGTCCCACTTTTTCAAATTGAGAGGTCCCATTTTAGGGGTCCCACTTTAACAAATTGAGATGTCCCACTTTAGGGGTCCCGGGGTCCTACGTCCCGGTTGTACAATATGCAGTTTTAAACGATTTCACAATTGTTTTTTGTTATGATCCAGTACTCCTCCGTGCGGATGTTTGTGCCAGTGTATTAATAAGGGTACATTTTCTGCTGACATATACGTGCGACTAAAAATGAATTGGTTATAATAAGCGCCATAATCTTGAAACCAGAGCATCGCAAATGTTCTGGACTTCGCTTTTGAGATTACAAACTCGATTGTAAAAAGAATACATTGTATTGTTAACTATAAACAATAAACTGATGTAACGCGCGTTATTGTATTTTGATTGATTGAAAAAGCTGCAAACGTTTTGCAACATCATGACATTTTTTAATCGGCAGTCGGAATGATATCTCGATCGATTGTCTTTAATTTGTTAAATATTGACGAACTTATTACACTGATTGGTCCAACTTAAAGTTGACACATCAGGAAAACATATTTGCTAAATGTTTTATTCGTAAAAACTTCTATATCGTGTCACGGTATTTTATTAGGCCGCACTCGAGAGAGAACAATTTCTATGACGTCTGACCGCCAAAGTTTATTCCTACGAAATGCAAAATATAAAAATCTTAAAATATAGTTTCAAATTTTCATTAATTTCAATTAACTTTATAACTTGTCCAATATTTCAGAACGTAATGCCAGGTTTTGATTTTAATCTTTTGTCAAAATTTGGGCATCAAAATATACGGTACCGGTATTTTATAGGTTTATGTCACGGTATTTCGGTATTTTGCCAAAAATTTAACGGGATTTCGGGACTTCACACCCTCAGATGCCACTCCCTGTTCACTAACAGCAATACCAATTACCATGATTAAAAGGTAGACAGTTGATTCTTTGTGGGATTATCACAAGTTAGAATTTGTCCAATTAATTGAAATTGAATATGAAGAAACTTTTGACTCGCCTGATTCCGAATCATTTCCTTTTATTGAAATTTGATATTACTGCAGCTCTGCAATCCAATACTGCGCTTCACGAGTTGAATTTTTTCTGAGGTTTGCATGTCATTTTTTTACTGCATTAAAAAGAAAGTTAATATTTTATCAGCTTGATGTGACACTCGTGAAATATTTCATCTTTGTGTAAACTGAAAATAGAAAGAAAAAATATAGCCTTCTGTCGGGTGATATCAATAAAACGTCTTTCTTTAAAGATTCTTTTGTCTTAATTCCATTTTTTTGTGCTGGATTGATTACATCTTGATTGATAAAGATTTTCTTGATGACCAATCAAACCTTATCTCTTCATTCAATTGGTTGCTAACATAGCTCTGTTTCTATGATTTTTATTTAAGTGATGTTATTGATGTTATATGTTCGACTATATCTTTCCATCAATATCAGTCTTTGAATCGTCATTGTTCTATGTTGATATTTGGTAGTATTGACGGCTATCTTAGCACGAGAAATGGCCTAGTTTTTCGTTTTGGTAGCTTTTTTCTCAAAATATGTTTCCCGCAGCTACACTTTAACATTATAAAGATTTTCCTTTAATTAATTTTTTTCTGGTTGATAGGTTTTGTAGCTCTCTTTTGAAATAGGAGTCTTCAGAAAATGGTGCAAGCGATTTGCTGTTTGCTTTTCTATAAAATGTCGTACTTGATGAAATTTTCTATATTAGTTAGAATTTGTACAGTGCAACACACAATATTTGAGAAGGGTCAACTCTGACTTTTTATACGTGTTTTTTTATTAGAACATTGTGACCAGATGTTTTTATCTTTTGAAATTCTTAATCTTCTTAATTTTACTAGAAAAATGCCAAGTACAAAATAGCTGTTGCAAGCATTAATTTTCTTAAAAGAACCATTTAAATCAACATAAAAAATTCTCATCAAAAATGTTCTTTGGCTTAAAAACTTTGGTTCATACAATGGTTGTTCTTATAAAAACCAAAAGAATATGTAGCTGCAATACCGACACTTATGTTTGGGAAGGGTCCATTGGAAAATCCTAATGAAGAACCTCTTATCTATCTATGTTTATTTGTCTTATCCTTGGACCATAAATATTCATTACAACATATTATTTTTTATCACTCTTTTAAATATTGAAGCAGCCGTCACTTGTTGTTTGTCTTGTTCAACTAATAATCTTTCGAAATCATCATAACTTTCCCATACGATTTATCATTTAAGATTTTGGAGAAGCTGCTAGTCGAGGGGAAAATTACTCGAAAATTGGTTGACGAAATCTTTTGACTATACTAGTAGTGCAAATTCTTTCAAATTGATTTTCCACATTTATCAAGATAAGAATATAATATTTGGCGGTTAAAATGTCAGCTTGTTGGGTTTCGTATTTTCAATAATCATGCTGAAGACATTCCCTGGACATACACTATACCTGGAGATAGCAATGAAAGGCATCCCTTTGATTCTTCACACCACCGGCATTTATTTCTTGTATAAATTTCGTCGAAGTTATCCCAACAAAAGTCATCTCTTGTATCTGGTCAATTTAAGTTTAATCGAAATTGTGTTCGTCTCCACTGGTCTCCTTTGGCATATTTTGTTAGAATGTGGACTGGGTCGAGCTGCTTATTACACACAAACAATACAATATTCGACCGTTTGTTTACAATATTTCCTATCCATGATTTACATGACAGTTGATCGCTTCTTGGAAATCAGGCTAAACATAGTTTATCCTGTCTACTGGAAGTTTGCGTACACCAAGATTTTGTTACTATCAAGCTGGTCCGTGTGTATATTGTTGTCATTTGGGATGGTATTCATCGATCTTCCCAGACGCGAATACACCAATCGGATAATCTTTTTATACTTCTACCCGATTTTCGAATCCGTTTTCATCATTTTGAGCACCTGTATCTATGGTTACATTTTTTTGCGACTAAGGAGAAGTAAATGTCATGTATACAGGGTTAATACCGGATTAATAAGACCACGGAAGAAAAAACATTTCTACGTTCCGGCACTTATTGTACTATCCTTTGTTATGCTAGTGGCTGTACCGGATTTTATCGGGACTGTTTACCTGGCCCGGAATATCCGTTTACCGATCGGCATGTCGACCTATATTTACTGTTCGTACATGATAGGGATGTCCTGTGACGCGATCGTTTATATATTTTTTTCACCTTACATTCGAAAGTTCTGGAGACGGTTTTGTTGTGTCAGATGTAAAGGTGGTAGTGTATCAAAAGAACCAATGATACGTGTGTTGCATCAACAGCCAAGTGATGCCGTGTAAACAACATGGCCGAATTAAAAATTTCAGTATATTAATCTACATTAAATTTTGGTTGTGACGGTATAAAAAATGCTAGTCTGTAAACTTTTGGAATGTTGACTTTAAGGTATTTTTAGTAATTCAGCCAGACTCAGTCATCATTTTTTTTTGCTTAAAACAATTTAGAATTTAGTTTATTTTCATAAATTTTTTTTTGAATCAGATATTTTACCATTAAAAATATACATTGTTGATGATTGTATAATTTTATTTTTTCCCTGTCTTGAGGGTCATTGGATCCACCTGAAAGAAGTACTGTCAATGTCCAGCGTTTCTTAAGCTCTTTTTTGGACATTGAATTTAATCTGCTCACACCTGTGGTCTCAAAAAAGTGAGATCTAAATTGCAAGAGGATTTACAGCTGAATATAACCCTGTATCAAACTTCCTTTCAACATTAGAGCAGAACCGCAAGTAAAAGTATTTGTCGTATGTGTAGCGTATTTTCAAAGTATTTTCGCTCAATAAGTACTTGGTAACACCAGAGGATGACATAAACTTGAAGGTTTTCAAGGACCCAAAAGTATTCTGAGATGTAAAGCAAAAACCCAATACTAGCGAATCAAAGCAAATCTTATCTCATTAAAAATTGAGAAAAGAGCACCCTGATTGGAGGAAGCGTTCGTCTTTAAATATTTTTAAGACGAAATGATCTATGAAGTATATTCCGCGTACTGTACCTTCAAAACATTTTTAGAAATTTCAGAAATTTGGCCCTCGATAGGGTTCGAACCTGCAAACCGTAGATCAGTAGAGACATCTGTGATTTTTACCATGTGTCATATAATAAGCGCTTTTTTTTCGAAGTACAGAGCTCAATACAGGCAAAAATGAATTACCTTAATAGAATTAATTTTTGCAGGGCCTCGAAATTGGAAAATTAAAGATTTCGCGAGGATTTAATTTCGCGAATTTCCTAGGGGTTTTTGGCAAAAAACATCAAATCAAAAATTTAGCGAGGATTTAATTCCGCAAAAATGGCCAAAATTCGGGAAAATTGCGAAAATTAATGCCATTATAAGGTATCACTGTTCATTTTTTTAGCAGGTTACTGGAGACATTGAAGAAGAAGTAGATGGTGAAGATGACGTCAGAGGTGATGAAACGAATGTGGAAGTTGCTTTGACAGAATGGTTGTACAAGGATGACCAGGTATGAATCATCTCCAACATCTCGCAAGACAACAAATTATTGTGGATCCCAGTAGGCATGGAACGTTGTTTTATTCAGCGTCAGTGCGTTATTGCGTCAGTGCGTTATTGCGTCAGTGCGTCATTGCGTCAGTGCGTTATTGCGTCAGTGCGTTATTGCGTCAGTACGTTATTGCGTCAGTGCGTTATTGCGTCAGTGCGTTATTGCGTCATTGCGTCAGTGCGTTATTGCGTCAGTGCTTTATTGCGTCAGTGCGTCATTGCGTCAGTGCGTCAGTGCGTTATTTGGCTTTTTCTTTGCATCTGTTGAGATTTGTCTCCCGTTTGTTTGACCTACTCCCATTTCACTACCAGGAGTCCACCAAGTTTTTAATAAATAGATAACCTAAAGCACTCTTCATTTTTCAGCCTTTCAAGACGAAACCATTGCATACGCATCACCAATCAATTCAAGAAGGCCGACAAAAACCCCCACTTTCGCCCAAACCCAAAAACTATCGACAAATCGTCGAAGCCAAAAGAAGTCAGTTCAGAAAACAACACGAAGCTCTATCGCTCTCGCAGAGTCGCGCTGAAGCTCTATCACGGTCGTACAGTCGAGCCGAAACGCTGTCGTGTTCGCACAGTAGTCGCACCAACCCCTCGCTTTCGTCTGATAGTTTACCTGCATCCCGTCCAGACAGTAGAAATAATATGCATCGATCTGAAAGTCGACCAAAATCTCTTGCTGTAATTTGAATCCTGTTTATTGAACCTATTTTATTCCAAACAAGAGAACTATGAGAAGGCTTTTGACGGTTTGAGTATTTTCCCCCTATTTCACTAGTTTGCCTTGCTCATTTTAGCTTCCGTCTATCAAAATTTAGTGGGGATTTCAAAATGTCTTTGTTTTTCAATGACGATAGGTCTTTTTTCAGTGGGAACCAATTTCTATTCTTTTCGACCGGATACATGTTTTCGGATCTATTTTTTTCAGTGGGTAGGGGCCCCACCAGGCCTGGTATGATTGAACTATAGCTAGCTTGACTGTTGTTTTGTTTTCATTTTACAGGCGGCCGCGCGTATTTTACAAGCGGAAGCGGAGAAATGGGAAGAAGAAAATAATTCTATTATTAAAGTTGCAAAGCTGATGGCTGATCAGATGACACAAATGGCTGACTTTCATAAAGGTCGAGGTCGTCTAAAGGTATAAGTATGATATGCTCTACTTTACGTTTAGTGCGGTCGTGGTAGATAAAAGGCTGTTTGATGGGGAAAAAAAGCTGAAACTTCTTTATACATCCATGCATCCGAGCATGGGGTCACCCTTTTTTCGGTCATTATTTTTTCAATTTTCAAAATGATTTTTGCTTGTAACCATTTATTTCACTCGAAAGCTCTCAAAAAAATATATAGACGACTTTTTAGCCAGTATAGCAATTTTTTGCACCCATGCAGATTTATTTGCAGTCAAACCCAAAAAATGGACGTATTTTACCAAAATTACATGGTTTTGACAACTTTTTTTGCTAAAATGGTATTTTCAAGAATTTCGTGAATCGACGAACCCACGCGATTTCGCGAGTTTTTTGCGAAAAGGGCAAAAAATCGTGAAATCGCGAAATTTAATCCTTCTAAAGTAGTTTTGAGAGCTTTCGAGTGATAGAAATGGTTACAGGCAAAAATCATTTTGAAAATTGAAAAAAAATCTACCCTTAGGGTTTTGCGTGGGGAAAATAAATATTGACCGAAAAAAGGGTGACCCCATGCTCGGATTTTTTTGAGTGATAATGGATGTATATAAAAAAGGTCGGGAGAAAGTTTCAGCTTTACGTTTTTTTTCCACCAAACTATGCTCAACGACCTCACTACCTGAAGAATTTGTAATTCTGTGATTCTGTAATGCTTTATTTATTGTATGAAAATTCCGCGCGGCATGAAACTCGAACTAGGTCGCGAAACCGTGAAATTAAAATATCGCGAAAATGTATTTGAAACTCCACCGCGAAATTGAAATGCTATTTTAGCTTCAACGACGAAATTAAAATGCTACAAAATGCAATTTTTGGCAAAATAAAACGCGAAATTTTCATGCAGTAAAGTAATGTCAAAACATTTCTTGTGGTAGACAGAAATGTTCCCAAGATTTCTTTGTTTGGAATTATCAACTTGAATCATAATCTTTTAATCGAATGAGTGGCTGACTTTTGTTTAACTTCATATATTTTGCAGACAAAGAGCGATTTTGTAGCTACAGCAAAAGCCATCGCAGCTAACGCAAAAACCATCTCCAAATTTGCGGCAGTTGTTGCGCAGAAATGCCCTGATAAAAGGTAATTTTAATAATCAGTCTGTTTATTAATTTCGCTTAGCGAAAGTATTACGATCAGCTTCCGCGGCGGCGGTGGATTGGAAGATTTTTTCGTGAAAACGAAAGTAAATCATCTTTGGACAGACTCACTAAAATATTCTGCAATTTTCTAAGTTAGTGTAACCACGGACG
>JAUJPO010042077.1:0-14145 GCA_032270745.1 Tiaropsis multicirrata
TGTTCCAATGTATATGCATGCGTATTGTATATGCAGTAAGTGTACCATATGTGCCTTCGTTCCATGTTCCACTGTTCCAATGTATATGCATTTTGTATGTGCCGGTATTTTGATTAATTTCAACTTTTTTGAACACAAATTGAACAAAATAAAAACAATTTTCGTAAAACAAATGTAATGGACCAAATTTAATGGAATAAGAAATAAATCGACGACGTAAAAAATGAAAAATAGCTTTTAAAGTCTGTCTTAAAATGTGAACTTTTTAATACTTTCTCGGCATTCATTTATGTTTTGTTAAGAAGTAATACACCGTTGGAAAGCAATTTTTGAGGAGAATTACCTAATAAATAAAAGATTTTTGAAAAGGTGAAAAATGAAGAAGGAAATTGAAGATGAAAAAAATGAAGATTTTTTCATAACTTTGGTCAGTTTTTTTCGTATCTTTTCTAGACAGTACGATTGTCTGCTCTGCAGTTTCTGTCAATAGGCATTTGCACTTGCTTTGGAAAGGCAATGGTGCGAAGCTACAATCTGTTTGATTGTGACTAAACGCCTCTAAGTCAGAATCCGTGGCAGAAAGCAACGATGAATACCTTTGGTTTGACGTTAGGCGAACACGAATAGGGCCGTAAGTCTCAACACGTTGCTTGGGGAGGGCACCTGATCTACCTTAAGGGAACTAATTTTTTCTGGAACTAATTTTCGAGGTTGAGAAAAAAAATTAAAAAAATCGCATTTCGCGGGAGCTAATTTTCGTGGTTTTGGCCTTTTTTACTTTAGACAAATTTCTTTCATTTTCTTAGGGATTTTTCAAATATTTTGATTAAATTGGCAAAATTGTATTTCACGGGTTCAAGTTTTCGCGATTTTGCTGAAAAACCGGGAATAAAGCGAAAATTAGTTCCTTTAAGGTATGGTCAACACTAAGTTTCAGGGTTTTGAAATATTTTTCAAGAAATCCAAAGTCCAGACTTTGATTTGCAGTTACTTGAGATAGGGACGGTGAAAAAAGTAAAGTGGATATTCAATGACCCTTTGTTACCTAAGACAATCACTGGATTAGGTTGTTTAGTGAGACCGTTACTCTACTAAAGGAAATCCATTCATAATGTCACTTCGTCCTGCAAATTCAACCAAAAATAAGTAGAAAATATACAAATCAAAACAATTATTTAAATTGTAAAGCAGCATTGGCATTTATTAGCCTTTGTTCTGATGTTGCTACCTTTTAATCAAAATGACGTAAAATTAATTGTTAGTTTTCAAAAAAAATATCAACCTCTGACGACCAAGTGTAGAAATTTTATCGCGCATGTGTCAATCTAGTCACTGTAGAAAGAATCAAAGACGAAGAGCAAATATTACAATATTAACGTCTAGCAGATATCAGTATACATGTTCACTATTGACGAATTCCCCAGAAACCTCCAAGTGTACCAATTGAAATGAATTTTTCTTTCAAAAGACACCTTATACATGATTCCCAAGTGTATAACAGTAATTACTAAACTATTAATTATGGTAAGTTACTTAAATGGAATCGAAATAATAGACATATATATCTTTATGTTATGATTCTCTATCGCTGACACTTTTTTAAGAGCGTTGATGACTTTTTTAAGTTGTATTTTCAACGACGCAAATAAAAATATCAACTTTGAACTTAATCCAAGATCTTGGATTGTCGTCATGGTTACTTTTCTTTGCGTTGATTGCGCGCTGAATAAAATCGGGATTGGTCGTCACAGGTCGATATATGATATTCGGCATGTGATTTTCAGGATTTTGGAGCTCACAGAGGTTAGATTTTCACACCTACCTTAAGGGAACTTATTTTCGCGGGAACCTACATTTTATGTATTTTAATTTAACAACAGTTGCAGTTTCAGTATTAATAAACTCAAATAAATATCAGCAAAATATCTTCAATTGCTAATAGAGGCATGGTTTTTTTTGAGTTGCAAAATTTATGTAGCTCATAAATGCAAACCTAGCCCCGACTTATTTCCCGCGATAAGGTATCATCGGAAGCAATGGCTTGGTTGCATTGGGAAATAGATGATTGAAAATTTTGCGTGTACCATGGGGTCAACTATATAGTACGTACGCGCAAGAATTTTCCAAATATTTGACACCCCCTTCCCCCTTGTACGCAGAGAACAATAGAAATTACGTCATTCAAACAATAGACGAATTCTTTTGCTAACCCCCCTCTCCCCCCTTTACTGCGTACGTACTATATGCATGGAGGTATAAAGAAACAGGAGAAGTATGCTATTGTAACCAAGCTCGCCCTACGATTAAAATAATTACGAGGTATGCATGCTCATGATTTCATATATCGTGCATTTTTAATGAGCTCTTTTGTTGATATGTGAAATCTTATTGGCTAACTTAAGTGTTGGAAATAAAATGAGACGAGATTCATTGTTTCTGACATTGGTGTAAGAAAATATTTGGACTAAAAAAGGGCCTGTAAACTTGGCAATCCTTCATCAAACGACAAGATTTTTTGATCAACATTTCCTTCAAGGTAAACTCTATTGCTTAATACTTTCCTCCAAAATTCTCCAGCGACTTTTTGTCTACAAATTGCGTCTGAAATTGTGTGTGCTTATAAAGAACTTTTTATTTTCTGGCTGGAGAAAATATCTTTTCAAAACTAAATTTAATGGATGACAAAATTAAACGCAAACTTATTTCGTGGAGCTAAATTTTATTTTACTCTCGTATATTAGAAGGCTATAAATCTTCGATGCTGAGAGTAAGAATGTTCAGAGCAACCTTGAGTTCTACTAAAAAGTCGTATTTCATCGGGCGAGCTCAGAATTTCTTTTGATTTATTCCATAAAAGAAATCAAAAGACTTTAACGACCAATTACAGACAAATTCATCTCCTGTCTTTCTTTATACCTCCATGAGCAAGGTCAACGTCGAGGTCAACGTTTCAAAACAAATGAACAGATTCTAGGCAGATTTTAGGAATTTAGGAGAATTTGTTAAATTTTAGGAGTTTTGATCTCTTTTAGGAAATTTAGGAATTTTACAGGAGGTGTGGGAGGCCTGGTCTAATAACTGTATATATGGTCTCAAGATCGTAATTTCAATTGAATTCTTAGGTAAACATCATTCTCAAGGGCTTCTAAAGCATTTCCCTCTTTTCAACCTCAAATGTCATTCGCATCACAATGTAAGGACTAAGACTTAAAAGTATATCGAAAAAAGGCTTATTTTTTAAATTTCTTCCATATAATTCTGAATAAAATAAACTTTAATAGCAGCAGACACATAGGGTATTACTTTTTCTAAATAATGCTCAAATCAAATATCTCATCTGAGCTACACGAGTCGATCGTGTGGATAGGGAAGCAACATGGGAATTGGTTTAAAATTTATCAATTTTTAGTATATTTGTCAATTTTTTCCGAATAAAGGACCCCATGTAGCAGGCTAGTGGTGAGAGCTATGGAAAAATGGTTTCGAAATTTGGGATCAGCATGAAAAACTGATCTAAAACAAGTTGTTAAACATTAAAAATCCAAGCAAAATTAGATTTTTTGAAAGTATCGATTTTCCTCGGTTTTGGACGATTTTCTTCGATAAAATGACCTCAGATAACAGATCAGGGGTAAGAGATACGCAAAAAAGAGCTTCAAATTTGGAATCAACATGAAAAACTGTTTTAAAAAAGATATCACAGCACTAGAAAGCCATTCAAAATGAAAAATTTGGAAAAAATCTTTATTTCTTTTTTTTATTTTCACTTTATTTAACGTTGGACTACATATAGTAGATAAACACTAATTAATGCCAACAATATTATTCCCGGTTTTGGGCAATTTTCCGGAAAAAGGGGTCCCGAGATAAGAGCTATGGAAAAAAGGACTTCAAATTCGGAATCAGCATGAAAAATTAATCTAAAAAAAGTGTTAAACCCCAAAAGTGAAATTTTGGACCCCCCCCTAATATAGGTAATAACTTTTTTAGTTATAACAAGCAAAATGCAAAATGGACCTACCTAATAATGAATATTGGACAGAAAATAAAACAACATAAATAATAAGTAGCAAAGGAAAAAAATGTTTTTCAAAAATTGGGCTCCGTCACATTGTAGGTATTGCTATTTTGCATCAGTGTGCAAAATTTCATGAAAAAAATATAAAGTACAGCTCGAGAAATTCAAGAAATACTGTTTTTCCGGCAGAAATCGGCTGTTCCGGCGATTTTTAGAAAGTTCCGGCTTCAAAAATCAGTTTTATTGACAATTGAACTATGCTTGATGGTGGGTATTGTTATTAATAATGTTTTTGTGTGAAAAAAACAACGCAGTATATGGAAACAATCCAATGAAAATCTGTAAAAACGGCGATTTCCGGTATATTTTCGGCATTTTCGGCCGGAAAAGATTTTTTCTCAAAAATCGGACTCAGCCATGTTTTGGGCATTGCTAATACGCATCTTTGTGCAAAAAATCAGAAAAAAATAATGATGAAAACTCGAGAAAATGCCAAAAAACCGGTTTTTCCGGCTTATTTCCGGCCGGAAAAGATTTTTTTTCGAAAATCGGGCTCCGTCACATTTTGGGCATTGCCATTTTGCACCTTTGTGCCAAAAATCAGAAAAAACTAATGAGCCAATCTTGAGAAAAGCTGGTAACAGACGGACGGACGGACGAACATCAGTTAATTTAAAGGACCTCCAGTGGTAGGTCCAAAAATTAATTTCAACACAGGTCATACGTTAAAGTACATCGGAATACGCTTCTTTTGATGTATAAATGAGTACCTCTAAATGAGTGCTATTGGGTTCAAATGGATTATGGAAAGGTTGGACGTACCGTAACTCCCTAGAGTAGAGAGGTGCGGCGCTTATAGAGAGCGGCGCTAAAAAAGAGGAGAAATACGGTATGAATTTCACAAGTTTAGGCAATCAGGCTCCCTGGAAAATTGCTTGAAATATCTGAGAAAATATCTTTATTCTATACTCCAAAAACCAGTTGAGACCAAAATGGTCCATCTAACTGAATGGAGTATAGAGTTATAAAGTTTTGATTACTTAGAAATCGGTTGAGACCAATTTAGTCCATCTGACCGATTCTCCGTAAACAAAATACAAAATCTCAAAAATTTATCGTTTTATCTTAGGTAAATAGCCAAAGGAAATTTTGAGTCATTAAGGACAACAGAGGTTTGTAATATCTGTCTTTTCTGAAAAAAATGTAAAAAGTAAAAATTTTTAAGATAAAATAAAACTTGGTAATGACAGAGATAAATCAAAACAAACAAGATACAGATTTAAACAAAAAATACCAATCGTTTTGGCGACAAAATTCATTCCATGAAAAATGCTTTCCAATGGTATGTAACGTGTCACTTACGTAACATACTTTGGAGAAAAAAATTTCATCTTAGCCTGGAAACCTGTTCTGGTCTGTAAAATACACAAACAGGTGTTTGGCTCTGAGATTTAAATCCATTTTTGACCTCTAAACTACCATTGTGCTTAAAGTTTTAAGCTTTACGCCCTTGTGCACAATTTTTATGGTATTTAGCACAATTCATTGGGCTGCACTATAAAGAAAAAATAACACAATATTAAAGTAAAATTATCTGTTTTATTATAAACAAGTAAAAGAGCACCGTGATGTGCTTACAGAAGCCAAATAAAATCTCTAAAATATCCACAAGTAAAAATGTTTTGTGATAAACCAAATATAAATTCAACCTCCTTTTAAAAATATCTACTCTTTTTTATAAGAACAAGTTGAGAACAATCCTGAGGCTAGAAGTGCTGAGTTTTAGTAAAATAAGGGCTTAATTAATATAATTAGGGTACAAAACCAAAAATACCCTTAAGACACTTGCGCTAGATAGAAGTAAGCACAGTATAAGAACAATTTAAGGCTAAAGGTTAAAAAAGTAAGAACAGCCGAGCCTCAACAAAAATTTCCTGGTTCTTATAAAGAATGAAGAAGCTTGTAATAAAAATATAAAATCTATTTTTTAGAAATATCTACAAGTTAAAATGTTTTTAATGTGCCTAAGCCAAATAAAGTCGTTTAAATATATCTACAAGTAAAAAACGTTTTTTTACGTGCCTAAGCCAGATAAAAGTTTAAAAGAGTTAAGTGTCACCAAGCTTTTGAAATACAGTTTAAAAAAGTAGCCGAATAAAATGAAAATGTTTCTTCTAAGGCAGTCAAATAAAATCTTTTTAAAATATCAACAAAAAATGTTTCTGATGTGCCTAAGGAAGCCAAATAAAACCTCTTTTTTAGTATTTACAAGTAAAAATTTTTCTCCAAATAAAATCTCTTTAAAATGTAAACAAATAAAAATGTTTCTTCTAAGGCAGCCAAATAAAATCTTTTTAAAATATCAACAAAAAATGTTTCTGATGTGCCTAAGGAAGCAAAATAAAACCTCTTTTTAGTATTTACAAGTAAAAATTTTTCTCCAAATAAAATCTCTTTAAAATGTAAACAAATAAAAATAAAATAAAATATCAACGAATAAAAATGTTTTTGATGTGTCCGAGGAAGCCAAAAAAATCTCTTTTTTAGTATTCACAAGTAAATATGTTTCTTCTAAGGTAGCTAAATAAAATCTCTCTAAAATAAAACAACAAATAAAAGTTTCTGTTATAGAAACTTTTATTTGTTCTTTTTTGTTTTGTTTTTTTATTTGTCGTCGCCCATGTTCGACGCGTAGTATGGCTCAATTTTTCGATAAGATTTATGTACTAAAAAAATGTTTTTCGGTGATAATCTTTTTACAGTACATCGAGGAGCTCTTACTTAAACTTCTGAAGAAGTTTCACTGCCAAAAGCGCCGTTAAAGAAAAGTAATCACACTTTAAATAAGAAGCTCCAAAAACGTGCTCGTATACTAGTCCTTTTCTGAGAAACCATTTGGAGGCAGCGCTAAAGACAAGAGCACAAGAGTGGGTAGTTGTGGTCAGTTTCCATTCCTCTTTCAAAATGCTGAAGTCAGTTTTGAAGATTATCTTATTATTTTATAGTGAATTGTCAAGATCTGACCCCTACTATTTTGTTATTTGTGCGCCCTTCTTTGAACATGGAAATCGCTCTTGTTCGAACAGCAAAACAGCTGTAAAACTTTTTCGTTTGTTTCATTTTCAAAAAATTGACATCACATTGCCCAATGAAGCGTCTTCGATACCAAGCAAAACGTCAAAGTTAGAAAAGGGGCGCAACTTCTAAAATCGTCGAAATCAGGTAGGGGTAATGAAATGACAAATACTATCTTCGAAAAGCTTTTCAATTTAATCTTCTTTACATTACTTTGCTCCCAAAAGATGACACTATCATTATGCTGTTTCTCGAGCGAAAGGAAATTATTCAGGGTAGAATTTTGGTGAAAATGGACGCACCCCCTCTACCTGTTAAAAATACGTAAAAAAAGTGCAAATAATAAAAGAGCGACCCTAGAGCTATCTAGAGGTAAAATGTTCCCAAGAAGAGGGGTCATTTATTATGGTGTTAACTGACTCTGCAAAATGCTCAAAGGTCAAATAGTACCGTGACAGGTGAAGCGTGTTCCCGCACGGATTAGATTTCGGGAACATCAGGTTGAAATTGCTCTCACCGTTAAATTCGACGATAATGGAGGTGTCTTCATTTACCACTTCCATGCCAGTGATGAACCGGGTAATGGTAGCCGATTTCACAGCATCAAGATCATGGAATAATCTTTTTAAAAAATCGAGAACACGATCTTCGTGGGGATCGGTTGGTTCGCCATTGATGATAGCTTTGACAAGCTTTTCACCAGTTGGTTTCAAGCTTCGGATGCGACCAATAAATGTTTTCTCAGAGATTGACCAAATCTTCCTTGAAATGTCCCGTAAAAAGAAGTACGGCTTGATGATAATTTCAACATAACCAATATCAAACAAAAACCTTTTGAAATCTTGTGGCTCTGGAAGCCCTCTTATTTGAAACGAGGTCAATATCGATATCAGTGAATCTTTCATTTTCTGATCAAAGATTGTGGCATCAATAGCATGTTTTAGAATATCAGATTCTCGTTCTGAAAAACAGGACAAAAAACTTTTCAAGACCATTTCATCAGTTGGTAATTTTGTGGTTAAGAGCATGTAGAGCTGTGCCTCATTAATAAATATTGGGACAAAGCGTTGCAGGGTAACACCATGCTGTAGAACCCTTCCAAGGGCTTCGAGCTCTTCTTTGGAAGGGATGTTCCCTGGCGTCACCACAAACCTCTTGAAGTTATCTCCACACATATATTTGTCTCCCACAGACCTCCAGACAGACGTGAACATGTCTTTTGTTACACCTTCGAAATCTATAGCTGGTTCTCCGTCAAATTCGACATTTAGACCTTCGTCTAAAATAGAGTCATTTATGTACTGGGGCAGCACGTACATTAATATGTTGGACCGAGAAATAAACAAATTTCGAACGGATCGAACAGTTTGCAGTTCAGGAAATCCTAAAAGGAAGTTGTATGAAAAGTATGTTACCCAACTTAATTAACATTTGTCCCTAGGCGTATTTGGGTTCTAAGACCTTGAAGATCTCCACCTCAATTCTATTTTGACCCCACTTAAAAAACAAGTGTATTTCAAAGGAAAAAATTGGCAAGAAGGTTGCTCTGGCTCTCTAAAATTTATTGGGTTTCAAACGAAAATGTAATAATCATATTTCATGGGGCAAACACTGTATGTCAAGAAAATATGGAAATAATAAAAAAACTTGGCAGTGTGCAGGGGTTTTTCCAAGAAGCAAGCATTATGCCACCGTTTCTGCTTGTTTGTAATTGAGTTTTCAGCAATGAAACTTACTTGCAGAATTTTGATTGCCATTCTCATCTTCACTGTCTGAGAATATCATTGGTGATGGAGCTAAAGATAAATAAAAAAAATGTTCAAACGGGCAAGTAACTTTATCAAAAAAAATAATAAGAAGCATTTTCAATTTGTTTTAAAAATTTATTCACAAGACGTTTCGATGCTCTCCGAATGCTCTCTTAATCGATCTTTTAGCACCTTTGTATTTATTTCATTAGTAAATGATTAGAATTAAAATAAATTAGGATGTCTGCGAGCCCTGCGACTTGTTCACTTACCTAGGGGGTTGTTTATTTGTTGAGATGGTAGTTGACTGCGACTTGAAGATGCTTCACTTTGTTGTGTTGAGGCTAAAATTGAAAATTCAATAACACTTTAAATTTCTTTCAAACTCTTTTGGTGACTTTTTGCTTTATGTTTGGTACTAAACATCAATTCTTATCGCCTAATTTTAAAGGGTCTGTAATTATGTACATAACCCGAAATATGTTACTAAAATATCAAACGGACCAACTACAAAAAGAACATTTTCTGCATTAAATTTAGATGTAATCAATAAATCACAATTCATTCTCCTCTTCCAAATTTCTCCAAAATTAGTAAAATTAAATTTAGGATGTCTGGGAGCCCTGCAATTTGTACACATACCTAGGGGGTTGTTTATTTGTTGAGATGGTAGTTGACTGCGACTTGAAGATGCTTCACTTTGTTGTGTCGAGGCTAAAATAGAAAATTCAATAACACTTTAAATTTCTTTCAAACTCTTTTGGTGAAATTAGTAAAAGTAGGACATTTTTTCCAAATTTCTCCAAAATTAGTAAAATTAGGATGTCTGTGAGCAGGGGGAGGGGTCGACACTCCAGTAGAAAAATCATAAAATGGGGTCAGAATTTAGGGATATTGGTGTGATTTTAGTGATTTTCCCTGGGAAAATGACTAGGTTTTTGGCACTTTTGGGACAAAGGTAATAAAATAGGGTAGGGGGGGGGGGGTTAAGTGATTTTGAGGGTGAAAAATCGAAAAAAATCGAATATGGAATATAATAGTAAAATAGCATACCTGAGTTCCTTGCAACCTCAGTCGTTGTGGTGACAAGATAGATTCCAGTATAGCCATTTTCTTTCAAGCACGTTGGCTTCTTGACTGTCACATGTTGTGGTTGACGATTCCTTGTTAGTTTGAAAAAATTTGGCTTTTGCCCTTGCAATTTTGGAAAAAGTTCTTGCAAGGTATTTGAAAATTGGCTCTCGGTTAAACCCAATGACAAAGAGCTATCTTTGTAGGTGTTCTTGTTGAAATCCCAACACACGCCTGGAAAACCTATGAAAAATGAAGATCCATAATATTTGTATAAGCAATTGCGTATGACAACAAAAATTAATACTTACTCTTCTGTGCTTAATTGTAGGGGGTCGACACTCGGGTTGAAAATCATAAAATGGGGGATAGTGGAGAGATTTTAGTGATTTTCCCTAGGAAAATTAAGGCTTTCGACACTTTTGGGACAAAAGTCATAAAATAGGGGGGGGGTTCATTATTATATACTCTTTGAAAGCTAATTGTAGGGGAGGGTAAAATAGCAAGGGGGTGGTCAACATTTTAGAAAAATATCATAAACAGGGAGGGTGTTAATAAATTCTCTTGAGGACACTTCGGCTTTTGTGTTGTTTTTGAAGTACTAGAAACTCTTGCAGTGTCACAGGTTTGTTAAAGCAAGACACTTTTTGTTAACGTTTGTTAATATTTGTTCAAATCTCTGCAAATCTTTTAATTCAAAAATTTAATTAACTGGTTTCTCAATTCAATCTTGGTTAATAGAAGTTTAAAAAGTGAGGGGGCATAGTGTCCTTCAGGGTCCATTTCCTCCCATACCTAAAATGAAAATTTTCCATCCCCTCTCATTTTTCCCATCCCTGGCTCAAAAAATTTTTCTAGCCCCCCCCCTCAGATGAATTCCGGGCAAGAATTTTGCTGACAAAAAATTGCCTAAAAATAATCCAGATTGCCTCGAATGCCTTCAATTTTGGATTTTTACTAAAAACTGCAATTTTTGATGTTCTTACGTTTAATTTACAGGAAGAAAAAGGCTATTTAACCAGAAAAAGCTGTTTACCCCCTTGGGTGATCAGCAAACTCCTTTCCCCCTAAGTTTGTCCCCTGGCTCCAAAGGAATTTCTTTCCCTCCATACTTGATCTTTGAGGATGACACTATAATTATCTCAAGTTGGTATTTTAGGTAAAGTTGCTAAATGGGGAGGGTGTAAATAATTTTTACAAAAAAACAAAAACAAGAGGATCCCTCTACAATTTGCTTCCAAAGAGTAGTGATTGCATGGTTGGTTTTGAGTTAAAAATTAATCTTCTTTGTAAGGTAAATGAAATGGAAAGGATAATTTTGGGTTTTCATACCATAGCCATCATTTTTGTGACCAAGAAAAAGTTTTTCAAAACGACCATCTCTATTGACACTGAATCTTGGAATAACGGATCCAGCAGGTAGATGATAGAATTTGAACTTCACGGTTGAAACTTCTGGTCCTCGCCCAGGCTTTTTTCTTTTCTTGGAGGTTCTGGGCTTCGGTTCTGGCTGGGTTGCCATTCTACGAACGGCTGCAACTGAGTTCATACAGCTTTCAAGGTTTTGTTCAAAAGAGTTTTCATTTAAGATTGAACTGTTTGTTATTGGCTGAGCTGGAAGCATGTGCAGCTGAGAGGCTGTGTAATAAAAACAAAGAAAACACTGCGAAATTCTTGAAATGCTAATACTCATAATAAACCTTTTAGATTGAATACCTAACTCAAAATTCTTCAAGTTAAGAACAACTAGATCAGTTTGTGATGTCTTATTAAGAATTCAGAATTCTTTTGAAATACTCGATTTTACAAGTGGGAGTGTGTAGAAAAAACCTTAATCACACCAAAACTAAAAATAGAGCCTTTCAAAGCAAATTACCCAATGTTTCATAATGTGCGCCCCTATCTTTAGGGGGTTTTTTGATTTCGGTTTCGGATCTTGAGTTTAAAGTTTTGACGTTTTAGGGGGGGGGGGGGTAGAAATCTTTTGTGGCCGGTGGGACTTTTTACTCTTGGATACAGTGAAGGCCAATCTTATAAATTCAAATTGACATTTAAAAAGTTTTTTGCACTTCTTTAATAGTGTTATAACATTTACCTTGCACAAAGTCAATCTTTAAGAATTATCTCAAGTTTAGAACTGTAAAGCCAGCATTTTGTGTATGTAAAAAATCCAGAAAATTTCAGGAGGACCGGGCTCTGAGGGTTCTAGGCGGCAATGTTTTCTAGTGAACAGCAAAATCTTTGATCTGCATTTTAAGATAGCATTAAGAATACGTATCAAATTTCTAGCATTGAAAAAAGTCAGCTACCTACCAGTAGAAGTATGTACTGTTGCTGCAGATGGTGTGGGTACTAATTGATTTGTAGAAGCTAAAACAGACAAGCCACATGCTGAATGGACCTACCTGACAATGAGAGTCAGATAAAAATAAAAAAATTGCCAGAAAGTAAGAAAATGAAGTGAGCCGTTTGAATAGACGTATAGAGAAGGCCTCAAGAAAGAATAGCTGGTAACGGGAAAATGTTAAAAGGGAATTTCCCTAAAAACGTAAATCCATACTTTTACAACGAAAAAGAGATTTTCCTGGGAAAAATTGTTTTGGGCCATTGTCTACTTTCATTAGATATTGGATTTATTATCTCTCGGTGAATGATATTCAACTTCCGCTTCGCGTCGCTGAGTATCACTCACCTCAAGTTAATAAAATTGCAATATCTAGTGAAAGGCCATGCAATATCTGTTTATTATTACACATTCATTTCTTCTTTTGAAGTATACTGTTGAAGATAGAACTTAGTCAAATTTTAAATCTCAACAAGAGGGATTTTCTTTTACAGACAGAAAAGTTGCAACACTGTTTAATGAAACTAAAAAGAAAAATTTATAAACTTACTGGTAGAGGTATTTATTGATGCTCCAGATTGGTCAAATGACACACGAGCTCTGCGATTCGTAAAAGCTAAAAGAAACATGAATATTTCATGTGTATTTTGTTTTGGATTTATCCATAAAAATATTTAATGAAACATACAAAAAGAAAAATTTATAACCTTACTTGTAGAAGTATTTACTGATGTTCCAGATTGGTCAGGTGACATACCAACTCCTCTGTTTGTAAAGGCTAAAAAAAATTTAAATTTTCTGTTTTCAGCGCTACTTTCATACTCTTTTGTGCTTAATTGTAGGGGGTGGAATAAGCGGGGAGGGTGGGTACTTCGAGGAAATCCATAAAATGGGGGGTCATTATAAAATGATATTGGGGTGATTTTTTTCCAAAAATTGCAAAGTGACCCCCCCCCCTACAATTAAGTCAAGTCAAGTATCAGAAAATTTTTTATAGACAATGAATAAAATGTCTTAAACATAGAAAAAGTAATGACAGGAAAATTTTTCTGGGATGCATTATGTATCCGACATGTGAAAAGTGTCTTGTAGGAGCACTTATGGCGAGGTTTCCAGGGTTACTAACAAAAGAGAATTAGAATTTCTATAGCACTAATTGCTCTGTAAGTAAGTAACACAATTTTATTCTGTACACTTTTTTACCCTCCCTGTAGAATTGTGAATATGTGTAAAGAATTACAAATGATATCATAGGTTTTAGAGGTATCTTTACATAGGAAAACCCTCCTTGAGTGGTAAAACCCTTACAATTCATTTTTACTAACAACTTTAACTCTTATGTATTACTTTAATAAGCAATATTGAGCTACTTAAGATATTATTGAAAACCCAAGGGGGTGGAATATTGTTTAAACCTACAAGATAAGTTCATCAACTTACAAGTAGAAGTATTTGACGACGATCCAGATGGGTTAGCTGACATACCAACTCTGTGATTGATTAAAGCTAAAAGAATGAATATTCAATATTTTGTGTTTATCTGTTTTACTTATGGCTTTGTCCATGGAAAAATTGATGTTCCAGACTGGTTAATTGACATACCAATGATTGGATTCACAAAGACTAGAAGAGGAATAATTAATATTATGTTTGTAACTGTCACCAAGCATTGTTACATTGTTATATTGACCATGACAATAATGAAAGAAAGCATTTATAAATCTACAGGCGATCTGATGTGTCCAAAGACTGGTGACATTTAAAAAGTGGCGACATGACCCTACAAACTAAATGCAGTATCTTACAAGAGTATCTTACCAGAGCTAACATTGACTTGGTTTCTGCTTGCAACTTGCACTGGGACTGAAGTTGAATGGATTCCCATAGAT